>JAJQKJ010001867.1:0-57079 GCA_029574335.1 Rana kukunoris | reverse complement strand
AATTAATGAAACTAAGCACGATCCCGCGCGTGGCGAACGTACTGCGCATGCGTCAATTCGACTCTGTCAATGCATCCCAGTGCGCGATGCTCCAAATTCTGTCAGCATGTGAACGTCAATGACGTCAAATCCCCATTCATGGACGTTTTACGCAAGCGACGCGATTATTATTTTTTCGATGCGATGACGACGGCTATACTTAACATAGGATACTCCACTAGGGGGCTGCTTTATCTTTACGCCGCGTATCGCTTACGGAAACGTCGGAAAGTCACTGCGTGCGTCGCGATCGATACGATCGTGAATTGCCGATTCCTGCTGATTAACATATTTTTTCGGCGAAAATCAGCGGGAACGCCCCCGGCGCCATTTTTAAATTAAAGTTGTGATGCGATGGCGAAATTCAATTGCGCCGATCGCATCGGAGCTCCAACCCGGCGTTTCTTGTTTTCTGGTTACAGAAAACAGAAACGCCGGCTTAAAGTGACAGTTAGGCTGGAGTATCACTGATACTCCAGCCTAACTCTACCTGAATCTGGCCCACGGAAAGGACGTAAACTACGGCGAAGCGGCGCAAAAACGTTCGGGAATCGGCGTATCGGCTCATTTGCATATTCGACGCTGAAATCGACGTAAACGCCACCTAGCGGCCGGCGTATTATTGCATTTAGCATCCGACAGTGTACGTGACTTACGCCAGTCGGATCCTAGCCTAATTCCGGCGTATCTTGTTTTGAGAATACAAAACAATGATACGCCCGGGACGGATTTTTGAATTACGCCGGTGTATCTGTAGATAAACCGGCGTAATTCTTTTGAGAATTTGGCCCACAGTGTGCAATATACATGGATACAATATATTTGTGCAAGACGATACAAACAATAAAATAATAACAGATACAATATATGTGGATAAAATATACAACACGATACACATAAACACAATATACTGTACAATACAGAATACTACACAATATACAATACGATACACACGGATACAATGCAACATTTGAAAACGATACAAAAATCCAGAAGCACCTCCAAAGTGTAAATCTTTCTTCTCCGACAATCACATTTTATGGAGACGTAATTTAAAATGAATATATAAAATCTCCAAATCAAGAGAAAATTCCTCGTATCCCAAAAAACAAACACTGGTCTTCATGCGTCCAAATCATCGCACAGCGAGCACCGAGCGCACTAAGCAGTGGGCTAGATTCAGGTACGGCCGCGTAAAAATGTGCGGGCGTAGCGTATCCCATTTACGCTACGCCTCCGCAACTTTTACGGGCAAGTGCTGTATTCACAAAGCACTTGCCTGTAAAAGTTGCGGCGGCGTATCGTAAATGGCCCGGCCTAATTCAAATTCGGCGGGTAGGGGGCGTGTATCATGTAAATAAATGAAGCGCCTCCCCGTGCCGAACGAACTGCGCATGCGCCAGGCCAGGACGTAGCCCAGTGCGCATGCTCCAAATCACGTCGGAAATAGTCAAATGAAATGACGTGAACGTCACTTACGCAAAGCCCTATTCGCGAACGTTTTACGTAAACGACGGGAAAAATTACGCCGGCACGCCGTCCATACATAACATTGGCTGCGCCTCATACAGCAGGGGTAACATTACGCCAGAGTTACTCTAACGCAAACAACGTAAAACAAATGCGCAGGCCAGCCGTACGTTTGGGAATCGGCGTATTACGCTCATTTGCATAATTTACGATGGGAACGCCACTAGCGGCCAGCGTAAATATGCATCTAAGATACGACGGAGTAAGTGCCTTACGCCGCTCGTATCTTAGCAACATTTAATCGTATCTCAATATGAGCATACGCTTAAATGTGCGATGGCTCAGAGTAGGACTTACGACGGCATTTCTACCGATACGCCCGTCGTAAGCCTACCTGAATCTAGCCCATTGTCTATATTCAACGACAAAGTGGTCCTAGATCCTGGGATGCTGGTAACCCCGCCCATTTCACCCGCCTACTTTCTGGGTAGGCGTGGCCTAAATCACTGCCACTTTACAGGTGGGTCCCGCCCAGACCTCCGCCCCATGTAAGCAGGGATCGCCCACTTGTGCCCCCCCCCCCCGCATTGTATGCTTTCTTTTTACTGAGCATGTGCAGAAGCTGTGATCCCAGGACAGAGCACTGGAGGGACAGGGTGTGGGACCAAATCCAGGACAGTTGTCATGTTTGAACTTTAGGACATCCGGTTTAGGTTTATGAACTCCAGGCACAAAAACGTGGCTATAAATATATTACTCAATGGCCACAAAGGATATAAATCTGCAAACCCAGATAATTCCTTGTAAAAGTAGCGGTGACATCATCACTGGGCTGTACATAGCGCCTTGGGAGGAGCCCACCATGCCCTACCCACAGAAACCTACAGGAGGGAGAGCAGAGCTGTGGGAGGGGCCACCAGGACCCACCCACTACAGAAAACTACAGGCGGGGCGTGGACTAGACCAGTCCCCCTGCACAAGAAGAGGGTGCAGAGCTGTGGGAGGGGCCAACATGCCCCACCCACTACAGAAACCTACGGGAGTGGGCGGAGACTAAACCAGTCCCCCTGCACAAGGAGAGAGAGCAGAGCTGTGGGAGGGACCAACATGCCCCACCCACTACAGAAACCTACAGGCAGGGCGGAGACTAGACCAGTCCGCCTGCACAAGGAGAGAGAGCAGAGCTGTGGGAGGGGCCCAGCAGGACCCGCCCACTACAAAATACTACAGGAAGGGCGGAGACTAGACCAGTGCCCCTGCACAAGGAGAGAGAGCAGAGCTGTGGGAGGGACCCAACATGCCCCACCCACTACAGAAATCTGCAGGAGGGGGCGGAGGCTAGACCAGTCCCCCTGCACAAGGAGAGAGAGCAGAGCTGTGGGAGGGGCCCAGCAGGACCCACCCACTACAGAATACTACAGGAGGGGCGGAGACTAGACCAGTGCCCCTGCACAGGGAGAGAGAGCAGAGTTGTGGGAGGGGCCCAAAATGGCCAGCAGGACCCACCCACTACAAAAATCTACAGGAGGGGCCAGAGACTAGTCCCTCTGCAGAACAAGAGAGAGCAGAGATGTGGGAGGGGCCCAGCAGGCTCCACCCACTACACTACAGGAGGGGGTGGAGACTAGACCAGTCCCCTTTGCACAAGGAGAGAGAAAGAGCAGAGCTGTGGGAGGAGCCCAAAATGCTCCACCCACTACAGAAATCTACAGGAGGGGTGGAGACTAGACCAGTCCCTTTGCACAAGGAGAGGGCCTGTTGTGGGGTTCGGTGTCAGCCGTCTCGGTGACATCATCGCGCTCCGTCCACCTGGCATGTAGTCCGGCGCCGTGACCCGTGCCGCCGCGTGGAGAATGATGATCAGTCCCATTGTCAGCGGCACACAATGCGGCGTTTGGCTGGTGTCCCGCTATACGGCGGCGGAGGGTGTCGGCGCATTAATTACCCAGGAAAACCTGCGCTGCGCCCCGAAGACGCGTTTCCATGGCAGATCCGCACTCATTTGTTTTAATTGCTGCTAATCTTGTTACTTCTAATTGACTGAACACACAGACACGCCGCCGCCCACCGCGCCGCCGCCCCGATCGCTCTGTCAGATCGCATCTCTACAACCGTCGTCACTTTTCACTTTTCATTTACAGCGCCGGCTTAATTGGTTAATTATCTGCTAATTTCCGTATTAGTGACAAGGACGCCAAAATCTCGCTCTCCTCTTCAAGGTGACGAGGACACCGTTCCCCGAGAACCAGTGACCGAGATCCACTCCTGCATTCCCACCGACCGAGATCCGCTCCTGGATTCCCACCGACCGAGATCCGATCGCTTTCTAATCCGTATCACCCTGAACACCGACCGAGATCCGCTCCTGGGTTTCCACCGAGGAGGTCCGATCGCTTTCTATTCCGCAATCTGTATCACCCTGAACACAGACCGAGATCCGCTCCTGGATTCCCACCAAGGAGGTCTGATCTGAACACCGACCGAGATCCGCTCCTGGGTTTCCACCGAGGAGGTCCGATCGCTTTCTATTCCGCAATCTGTATCACCCTGAACACCGACCGAGATCCGCTCCTGGATTCTCACCGACCGAGATCCGCTCCTGGATTCCCACCGAGGAGGTCCGATCGCTTTCTATTCCGCAATCCGTATCACCCTGAACACTGACCGAGATCCGCTCCTGGATTCTCACCGACCGAGATCCGCTCCTGGATTCCCACCAAGGAGGTCCGATCGCTTTCTATTCCGCAATCCGTATCGCCCTGAACACCGACCGAGATCCGCTCCTGGATTCCCACCGAGGAGGTCCGATCGCGTTCTATGCCGCAATTCGTATCACCCTGAACACCGACCGAGATCCGCTCCTGGATTCCCACTGAGGAGGTCCGATTGCTTTCTATTCCGCAATCTGTATCACCCTGAACACAGACCGAGATCCGCTCCTGGATTCCCACCGAGGAGGTCCGATCGCTTTCTATTCCGCAATCCGTATCACCCTGAACACCGACCGAGATCCGCTCCTGGATTCTCACCGACCGAGATCCGCTCCTGGATTCCCACCGAGGAGGTCCGATCGCTTTCTATTCCGCAATCCGTATCACCCTGAACACTGACCGAGATCCGCTCCTGGATTCCCACCAAGGAGGTCCGATCGCTTTCTATTCCGCAATCCGTATCGCCCTGAACACCGACCGAGATCCGCTCCTGGATTCCCACCGAGGAGGTCCGATCGCGTTCTATGCCGCAATTCGTATCACCCTGAACACCGACCGAGATCCGCTTCTGGATTCCCACTGAGGAGGTCCGATTGCTTTCTATTCCGCAATCTGTATCACCCTGAACACAGACCGAGATCCGCTCCTGGATTCCCACCGAGGAGGTCCGATCGCTTTCTATTCCGCAATCCGTATCACCCTGAACACCGACCGAGATCCGCTCCTGGATTCTCACCGACCGAGATCCGCTCCTGGATTCCCACCGAGGAGGTCCGATCGCTTTCTATTCCGCAATCCGTATCGCCCTGAACACTGACCGAGATCCGCTCCTGGATTCCCACCAAGGAGGTCCGATCGCTTTCTATTCCGCAATCCGTATCGCCCTGAACACCGACCGAGATCCGCTCCTGGATTCCCACCGAGGAGGTCCGATCGCGTTCTATGCCGCAATTCGTATCACCCTGAACACCGACCGAGATCCGCTTCTGGATTCCCACTGAGGAGGTCCGATTGCTTTCTATTCCGCAATCTGTATCACCCTGAACACAGACCGAGATCCGCTCCTGGATTCCCACCGAGGAGGTCCGATCGCTTTCTATTCCGCAATCCGTATCACCCTGAACACCGACCGAGATCCGCTCCTGGATTCTCACCGACCGAGATCCGCTCCTGGATTCCCACCGAGGAGGTCCGATCGCTTTCTATTCCGCAATCCGTATCGCCCTGAACACTGACCGAGATCCGCTCCTGGATTCCCACCAAGGAGGTCCGATCGCTTTCTATTCCGCAATCCGTATCGCCCTGAACACCGACCGAGATCCACTCCTGGATTCCCACTGAGGAGGTCCGATCGCTTTCTATTCCGCAATCCGTATCGCCCTAAACACCGACCGACACCACCCGGAGCATGCTGGGACTGTGACGTCATAAGAGGCCCAAATAAATCATTGCGCACCGCACACCCGGCATTACAGCGGGAGGGAGCGTCGTGGCAACATCGGAAGAAAAGAAGAAGGTAGAAGGCGGCGAGGAAGACTGGGCTGGCCGCTGCTAGTAAAAGAGCTGCAAGAAGATAGCGGCGGCCAGCCCCGAAGAAGGCAACGGATATCGGGAGAAGAACCAGGGAGAGCAGAGAAAGCCCCCGAAGTCAGAAGAAGACCCCCGGAGAGCAGAGAATAAATTATTTTAAAAACCTGTGTTGTGTGTTTATTTTATTGACACTTTTCCTCCCGGTGAATGGGTAGGGGTACGATGTACCCCATATTCATTCACATAGGGTGGGGGGCCGGGATCTGGGGGCCCTCTCATTAAAGGGGGCTCCCAGATTCCGATAAGCCCCCCGCCCGAAGACCCCGACAACCAACGGCCAGGGTTGTCGGGAAGAGGCCCTTGTCCCCATCAACATGGGCATGCGGACTGGTACGGTTCAGGAGGGGGGGAGGGGCGCTCGCTCGTCCCCACCCTCATTCCTGACCAGCCCAGCGGCGGCGTGCTCGGATAAGGGTCTGGTATGGATTTTGGGGGAACCCCTTACGCTGTTTTTTTGGCGTAGGTGTTCCCCTTAAAATTAATACCAGACTGAAGGGTCTGGTATGCTCCTGGGGGGAACCTCATGCAATTTTTTTTAAATTTGCACGGGGTTCCCCTTAAAGATTCTCCGCACACCAGTCACCCCGCAAATCAGATCATCTTGATCCGACTTCTGGTGCGACCTCTATTCAAATCAATGGGCTCCCATAGGGAACCATTTATTTTGAATAGAGAGAGAAAAACGCAGCTGAAAACTAGCGTGGCAAAACGTGCATTGAATTCCATGCAAAATGCAGAAAAAATCGAGTTAAAAACGCCGCTTTTTTTTCCTGGCGTCTATACTAGCTTTACAGCTCGTTTTTTAAAACGTCAGTGGGCATGAGTCCTTACTGTTATCTCGTGAATGGGGCGGATCTACAAGGGGCGGGTTGACATGTTTAAATGCATCCCCTGTAGCCATTCTGTGGTGAAGGGGTTAAGACATAAGCACAGGGCAGCCATCACAAATTGGCTTTGGGTAGGGTCCCCCTGGAGCAGAGAACCGGGGGGGGGGTCTGTCGGAAAAAATGGGAGGGGGTCTGTAAGGGGCCCTGGAGACCATCGAGCCCCTTACAGGAGTAATAAAAAAACGGGAGGGGGACAGAAGGGCCCCTGGGGACCATCGGGCCCCTTACAGGTGTATTGCCTGTACCCCCCTGATGGCAGCCCTGCATGAGCCTGCGCAGTACAGGGGGGGTCATTATCCGCCGGGGCATCTTTTTCGGTAGGACACCGGCTAGGACGACAGGATTTTTTTCACCCCCATGTTGCTGCGGCGCCGCCCCTGCACCCACTGCCACCCGAGGCCTGGCCCCTGGTGGCCTTGTCACGAATCCGGCCCTGGTCTCAGTGGAGTTCCATGTGTTTCTATGAGGTATTGTGTGTCCATCGGTGGAAGTGGCCGGAGCTCCTTCTCTGGAGTGTTTGAGACTTCCAGTGAATTTCTGGTTTCCGGCGTCTCCACCCCGGGACAGAGGGAAGCCAGAGGACGGACGGGGCAGGAGGCGGTGCGCAGGGTGCAACCTCATGTCAGCGGCGTCATTACCAGCATGGAAAGCCAAAGCGTGTGTCATCCAGCCAATTAGTCACCAAGAGAAAATAACAGATTTAAATATCACCCCAGTTGAAGGTCGCAGCGCGGCGCACGTTTCCTGTGGTGGGGGGGGGCAGCGCTTGTGACGTGGCTGACATTTGGGAGAATCCGGAGATCAGCCGTAAACACGTAATAAATATTTTCATAGAAAAAATTCCACACCAGGCGCCCGGCAACATCACTATTTCCAGAGACTGGAGATTCGCCTTCCGGGGCTTCTCCAAAAACAACGCGTTTCGTAGCAAACGTCTTCTGCGATCACCAAGACTGCCGAGGGCGCTGAGGAGGGTCACCACTTCCTATCAGTCTGGATATAGATATCAGATATTCCAGCTGCCCTCAACACACAATGAGACGAGACTTGTTTGTGTGCTGAAAATGGAGTGTTTAATAAAACCAAGAATACAGCCTTATATACAGTTTAAAGAGGAGGTAACCAGAACATAAATTAACATGAGCTAATTAACTAATCATTTACCCAGATGAGGCGACTCCGAGATATGACCTGTCAGAGTAGATGTCCCGTCTCTGCTCACCTGCTATACAATACACATTAGCATAAGTGTAAACACAGGACATATTCACACACTAGCAGGGCCAATTAGCACAGAGAACAGACAGATGGCTGGAGGCGATGGCATTAGCATCTATGAATGAGTCACTCTTACAATTAACCTGTTGAGTTCAGAATCAACAACCAGTAAATAGTTCTACAGATATCCTGGAATATTGTGGATAATAATTACATAATAATCCCATCTCAGATAGTCCAAGATATAATTTCTCAGTCATCCTATGCCCCTAGTGGACATAGGATGATTTTAGACATAAGATGGTTCGGGGATGTCCCGGGTCAGTCTGTCTCACATAGTCTGTATGCATGACCTCCAATCTTGGCTGCAAGAAGTAGTTGACACCAGTAGGTGTGGGCCAGAGGTCATTGACTCTCTGTCCAGCTGCCAGCACTTCAGCTGGGTGTTTTTTTTACATTCCGGGGCTTGGTCTGCTGCTGGGCAGAGGGGCCGACCACCCCAGCTTCCTGAAGCTGTAGAGACACTGTATGTGCTAGGCAGGGGCCAGCGGCTGGGGACTCCACATCATCCGCTCCGGCTAACCATTGGGGAAGGAGGCTGGATTCCTCCATACCCAAACTGTGTAGCTGCCATTGGGGAGGTGAGCTGGCTGCTTCCTTTTTCGTTCCTTCATCTGGCTGCTGAGACAACATGTCTGTAGTACTGTCTCCCAGATGCACGGATCTTTGCTGGGGAGGAAAGACCACGTTCTCCACCCTGGCCAACTGTTGGGGAGGGATGATGAACACCCCCTCTCCCTTCTGCCCCTGCATGTGCTGCTGGGAATTGATCGCCACCTTCTCACCCTGAGCTTCCGGAACTGCCACAGGGGTGGGGCAGAGGTCTTAAACCCTCTGTTCGTTGACCAGCGCTTCAGCTCCACAGATACTGCCCTTGGTGCTGGGCAGAGCACAGTAAAGTGTGGCCCTGATACCAGCTCTTCTGCTGAAGGC
Source organism: Rana kukunoris (assembly GCA_029574335.1). Taxonomy (NCBI): domain Eukaryota; kingdom Metazoa; phylum Chordata; class Amphibia; order Anura; family Ranidae; genus Rana; species Rana kukunoris. Next base: position 48,171 of record JAJQKJ010001867.1, on the reverse strand, counting down.
TACTCAGGTTGTTTTTCCTCAGCAGAAAAGTCTATTAAATCCCCTGTCTCTGCAACTGGTGTCTGGGGATAGAGGTTCACCATCTCCTGTCCGTGGAACGAGGAAGATGCTATCGGTGCTGGGCAGAGGTTAGCAGTACTCTGCCCTGCGGTCAGCACTTCATCTTTGGGAATGACAATATCCAGATTTTCCACTGCCGATTCTCTGGCATACTGCTGGACAGGCACATTCCTCCATCCAAGATCATCCCATGCAGAAACAGGATCATCAAGGTCAGTCAGCACTTGCTGCATCCGCCATAAGACCTCCGCGTCCATAGCTGCAGGGCAGGTTGTCAAAGCACACTGTTACTCTGCCACATTGCCGACTCTTCAGCCAGGATTTCCCCGGCGCTGAGGAGAGTCTAGCAGCCATTTGTAGGCGATCTCCAGCTCCCATTCCTGAATGGCCATAAACTCCAAATCTTCCAGTGCCCAGTGCACCCCCGAGACGTTCAGTAGCCCTTCTCTGAAATCCATGATTTCGTCCAAATCACTCCCAAAGTTAGAGTTCCCTGTCAGATTCCCATACAACAGTCCCAGGCCGCCGTAGCTTAAGCCTTCCGTTGGGCCATCATCCGCTATCCAGGGACATGCTTGGGATACATGCCACCGAACGGCTCTGTAGCTCTCATCCAGCCGCATCTCTGCCCAGACCAGCCTGCTTAATTCAGCTGTGTGTTCCTTGTGTGGTTTTTCTCCCAACAACAGCACCCACAATCCATACTGCGACCAGTACCTTTCATGGTTGGAGGGGAGAACTTTTTCCTGGTGTCGCTGCTCACGGGCTAGCGCTTCCTTCCAGAGTTTGCAGCGAATAGAATCAAACCATCCCAGCAGGACTTGCTCTGATACTGGTCCTCTGTGCTGTATCTGCTTCTCTCGCAAACCTCCTTCTGAATTCCTCTTCCCTGGCGGCTGGTACCTGTACCTCTCCACTCCTGCTATCTGAACATTGGATCCAGGTGGAGGTTGGATGTCCTTGGCTGCAGGAAGCATCCCACTGCTGCCACCAATGTAACGGAACGTCCCACACTCCGTTTGAGTGCTTATGTCATATACCGCTCCCTATCAGTCTGGATTTAGATATCAGATATTCCAGCTGCTCTCAAGCACACAATGAGGCGAGACTTGTTTGTCTGCTGAACATGGAGTGTTTAATAGAACCAAGAATACAACCTTATATACAGTTAGGGGAGGTAACCAGAACATAAATTAACATGAGCTAATTAACTAATCATTTACCCAGACGAGGTGACTCCGAGACATGACCTTTCAGGATAAACGTCCCGTCTCCTCGCTCACCTGCTTTACAATACACATTATCATAAGTGTAAACACAGGACATCTTCACACAATAGCCGAATCAATTAGCACAGAGAACAGACAGATGGCTGGAGGCAATGGCATTAGCATCTAACAATAGGAATGAGTCACTCTTACAATTAACCCATTGAGTTTAGAATCAACAGCCAGTAAATAGTTCTACAGATATCCTGGAATATATTGTGGATAATAATTACATAATAATCCCATCTCAGCTAGTCCAAGATATCATTCCTCAGTCATCCTATGCCCCCAGTGGACATAGGATGATTTTAGACATAAGATGGTTCGGGGATGTCCTGGGTGAGTCTGTCACAGCAGCCAACAAGGAGGTCCTTCATGGACAAGCTGAGGTGTTCCTAAGGGTCCTCCAGACTCCGGGACTATTCCATCCTCCAGACTCCGGGACTATCCCATCCTCCAGACTCCGGGACTATCCCACCCTCTAGAGCCGGAGGAGTAGAAGACACTTGGAGGATGTTGGATGAAGACTGGAAGGAAAGAGAAAAGAGATGAGCAGTGCTGGGATGAGGTCATATAGAGCCCGGGGCCAACATGCCAAACTGTACCCCCCCTCCAAGATGTATGAGCATTATGTGTCAGCAAAAATCCCTCCCCACAAATCTGCCCCCATGCCCAAAATCCCCCCCAGTAAAAATGCAGCTCCCCAAAAAAATCACCCCTTCTAGAACAAATCCTCTACCCCCCAAGTACACATCTTCTTCACCCCACTCCAAATGCCCTTCCAGCCAATGTTCTCTCCTAGCATACACTCCCCCCCAATGATCCTAACCAGCAAAACATTTCCCCTCCTTGCAAAATTCCCCTTCTTCCCTCTTCCATATCACCTTTTCTAGCACAACCCCCCCAAATCTCCCCTCCCCTAGCACAAATCTTTTTCCCCATCCCCCTCCCAACACAAACCCCCCTAAATCATCTCTCCTAACACCCCCCCAATTTCCCGTCCCATAACAGTTTTTATTACCTGCCACCCCCCAAATTCCTTGTCCGAACACACCCCCCCCCCCCCCCAATTTCCCCTCCTAGCACAAATACCCATCAATCGTCCCTACCGGGACAAAAAAAGAAAATTCCCCTCCTAGCACAATTACCCTCCCCCTCTACCACATCACCTCTTTTAGCACAACCCCCCCAAACCCCCCCCCCCCCCGGCACAAATCTCATTCCCCCATCCCCCCTCCCAACACTAATTCCCCTAAATCACCACAGCTAATGCCCCCCCCAAAAAAAACAAAATTCTCATCCATCAATTTTTTTTACCCCCTGCCACTTCCCAAATTCCCCCTTTCAACACAAATTCCACCCTCCCCCCTAAATGTACCCTTCTAGCACAAATACACCTCAATCATTCCTACCGGGACACCCCCAAAGAAAATTCCCCTCCTAGCACAATTCCACGGCACCTATTTTAGCACAAACCCACCCCCCCCTTAATCCCCGTCTGCTGACACAAATCCCCATCCCTCCTCCCAAAACTAATCTCCCCACTACTAACCCCCCCCAATAAAATTGCATCAATACAAAAATGTTTACCCCCTGCCCCCCCCAAACCAAATTCCCCTTTTCAACCCAAATTCCCCATCCCCCTTCTAGCACCACCCCCTAAAATTCCCCTCCTAGCACAAATACACCCCCCTAAAAAAAATTGTCCCCTCCATATGGTACCACAGTGCCCAGGGCAGCTTCTCCTCCTGCCCACCCCTTGCTTCGGTCCTGAGGACGAATTTCAAATTGTCGGTGGGTCCATCAGACTGGTACAGGGCAGTGACTCCAACGAGGGCGATCTCTACAACAATGGGGTGCCCAATAAACAGGGGACCCAGATTTGAAGTTTCACCCATATTAGACCCCCAAACTAAAGAACAGAGCTTAATTCCCAAATAGGATATAGAAGAGTCGACGCGTTTCAGGGGCTCGCTCTCCCTTCTTCAGGGCTCCAGTGTCTAGGTGATGAAATGCGCTCAGAGGTGACCGATAACCACGAGACTCGTTGTGTTTATGGCGATCCATCAATCCTTGGAGTACCTACCTGTACACAGCCAGCAACAAGCCTCCTGGTTTTTGGTGGTCCCCCTCATCACCCAGACAGAAGAAGGGAGGGCGAGGTCTTTGAGACCCCTGAACCGCGTTGCCTCTTCTATATTGTATATTTGTGACCCAGCAGCACACCCTGCAGTCTTATGGTTAAGAGACCCCGCCACTTTGGGACCCAATTCAAAGCCAAACGACTACCCTAAAGCAGCCATATTCGCCTTTAATCCAGAAATTCCCCATGCAGTAGCTTTTTTTTGCCACTAGATGTCCTCAGTCTGATGGCCAACATCTTTCCACCCCCTTTACTCTAAGGCCAGGTCATCGTAGACACGCCTCCCCACTGTGATTGGACAGTGAAAGGAGAAACATCCTCACCTCTCTGTCACTCTGCTCTCTCCACCTATCGGCACGCCCCTTGTTAGCACATAAGCACTGCAGACACCTCTGATTGGCTCCTTGTGCTGCCTCCTTCTCTCCCACTGTAAGCTCTGCTGTACAGGGACTGCCCGGGACACATGACACGTCCTGAATATAAGAAAGCATGACCAGCGGCGGGCGCTCTCCAGGCGCGGTGGCCCCCTTTGTGTCTGGGACCCGGGCCCCTCCATCTATTTACACTTCTGTCATTATGACTAAATATAAGCGATGAGGTCACGAGCGCCGCTGCTTTATTGACATTTCAGGTATAAATAAAGACGGTCGTCTCGCGAGCGATGATGTCATGTTCAGGGCGGCGGCCAAACCCTCCGAATGTAAACAAGACGAGAATGGAAAAGCCGCACAGATAATGGCAACCAAACAGCCAATTAAAGATGTCGCAGCGTGTCATTATCCCGACAGGAAATTCACTTCACCGCCGGAGTGATAATATCAGACCGGCGCCCCCTGCGGCCCTCCACATAAGGAGGAACTACAAGTCCCAGCATGCCCTGTGAGGTAGATGGCTTCCAGCGAATGCTGCGGGGGGAGGGGGCGCAGATCCCAACAACTAACTGATGGCGCTTCCTCCCCGCGCTGGACGCACATAAGATCATAAATGATCGATTGATTCACAGATCCGATCAATAAATGACATTTACAGCGGTCCGTTTTTCGGTCCGCTCCGTGTGTCTGTCAGCTCAGCGGGGGGTCTCCTCTGAGCTGTCGGGCGGACAGGGCGGTCCCCGCACACTGTGCAGGGACCGCCCCGTCTCTCCTCCGCTCTCCCCTATGGGGAGTCGGATGGAAACGGACCGTCTGTCTGTTTGCATCCGATCCGTTTGGCCGGACGGAAGAAAAATAGGACATTCTTCCGTCCGCAAAAACGGATGCGGATCTGGCGGACGTTAGCGGATGCATCATCCGCTAACGGATCCGCTCCCATAGGGGTTCATTACAAGTCCATAAACGGACTTGTAATGAATGGACGAACGGTCCGCTAGTGTGAAAGGACCCTTAGGGATAGTTATAGAGGAGGGGGCTGACATATATACAGGTGTGTGGGGGGCTGACATATATACAGGTGTGTGGGGGGCTGACATATATACAGGTGTGTGGGGGCGGGCTGACATATATACAGGTGTGGGGGCGGGCTGACATATATACAGGTGTGTGGGGGCTGACATATATACAGGTGTGTGGGGGGCTGACATATATACAGGTGTGTGGGGGGCTGACATATATACAGGTGTGGGGGCGGGCTGACATATATACAGGTGTGGGGGGCTGACATATATACAGGTGTGTGGGGGGCTGACATATATACAGGTGTGAGGGGGGCTGACATATATACAGGTGTGAGGGGGGCTGACATATATACAGGTGTGTGGGGGGCTGACATATATACAGGTGTGTGGGGGGCTGACATATATACAGGTGTGAGGGGGGGTTGACATATATACAGGTGTGGGGGGCTGACATATATACAGGTGTGTGGGGGGCTGACATATATACAGGTGTGTGGGGGGCTGACATATATACAGGTGTGTGGGGGGCTGACATATATACAGGTGTGAGGGGGGCTGACATATATACAGGTGTGAGGGGGGCTGACATATATACAGGTGTGTGGGGGGCTGACATATATACAGGTGTGGGGGCGGGGCTGACATATATACAGGTGTGTGGGGGGCTGACATATATACAGGTGTGGGGGCGGGCTGACATATATACAGGTGTGGGGGGCTGACATATATACAGGTGTGGGGGCGGGCTGACATATATACAGGTGTGAGGGGGGGTTGACATATATACAGGTGTGGGGGGCTGACATATATACAGGTGTGTGGGGGCTGACATATATACAGGTGTGAGGGGGGGTTGACATATATACAGGTGTGGGGGGCTGACATATATACAGGTGTGTGGGGGGCTGACATATATACAGGTGTGTGGGGGGCTGACATATATACAGGTGTGTGGGGGGCTGACATATATACAGGTGTGGGGGCGGGGCTGACATATATACAGGTGTGGGGGGCTGACATATATACACGTGTGTGGGGGGCTGACATATATACAGGTGTGTGGGGGGCTGACATATATACAGGTGTGGGGGGCGGGGCTGACATACATACAGGTGTGGGGGCGGGGCTGACATATATACAGGTGTGAGGGGGGCTGACATATATACAGGTGTGGGGGGCGGAGCTGACATACATACAAGTGTGGGGGGCGGGGCTGACATATATACAGGTGTGAGGGGGGCTGACATATATACAGGTGTGGGGGGCGGAGCTGACATACATACAGGTGTGGGGGCGGGGCTGACATATATACAGGTGTGGGGTGACATATATACAGGTGTGAGGGGGGCTGACATATATACAGGTGTGGGGGGCAGAGCTGACATACATACAGGTGTGGGGGCGGGGCTGACATATATACAGGTGTGGGGGGCGGAGCTGACATACATACAGGTGTGGGGGGCGGGGCTGACATATATACAGGTGTGAGGGGGGCTGACATACATACAGGTGTGGGGGGCGGAGCTGACATACATACAGGTGTGGGGGGCGGGGCTGACATACATACAGGTGTGGGGGGCGGGGCTGACATATATACAGGTGTGGGGGGCGGGGCTGACATACATACAGGTGTGAGGCTGAGCAAAGCCGCCGAACGCCCGGCCAGCATCACCCCATCACTTCTGTCACTGGCTGGCCTCAGCGCATCACTGCGCCAACCATGGCGGGTCACATGATCCTTTCTCTGCAGATTGGCAGTTGATGATGAAACCGAGTGGGAATCTGATGTGGAGTTCGGGGGTCGGTCGGCGCATTTCGGCTTCCACTGAAAAGGCGCCAGCTGACATTTTTCACGGCGCCTCGGCGGCCGGGCACCCGGGATTTGTGTGTCGCGCCGATATCAACGTGTGTTATCACCGGAAGGGGGGGGGCCGAGGCTTCACATGGGGGACCCTCTTGGGGCAACTGACATCATTTACTAAGTGATATTCACACCAGGCGGGGGGGGGGCATTAAAACGCCACGGATTATGGTGGTGACATGCGGTCCCCCCTGCGGGAGACGGAGCGCGGCTGGCAGAGACGTGTGGGAAGAGATCTGAGATGCCATCAAGTCAAAGTCAAGAGAAAAGTCCCCCCCCCCTCCCCCAGGATGATGTCATGTTCTATTTATACACCGAGCTGTGCTGCCTGTCACTGGAGCGCCCTCTACTGACCAGCAATGGGGGCCCCGGGGACAGCGCAGGGCCAACGGCCACCCCTCATACAACCCGATGTGTCCCCAACTGCGAAGAGTGACAATAATCACCGCGTCACCCATCGCCACCCCCCCCCATCAACCCCCAAATATACCGGCCGGGAAATACGAGAATATTAAACTAGATGGAGGAGATTTCCAATTAACGGAATTTATTCCCCCCCCCCCAGTCTTATATCTCCCCCCCAGTCTTATATCCTCCCCCCAACCCCCCAGCCCTCCCCTCCAGTCTTATATCCTCCCCCCAACCCCCCTATCCCTCCCCTCCAGTCTTATATCCTCCTACCAACCCCCCCAGCCCTCCCCTCCCCTCCAGTCTTATATCCTCCCCCCAACCCCCCCAGCCCTCCCCTCCAGTCTTACATCCTCCCCCCAACTCCTCCGCCCCCTCCAGTCTTATATCTCCCCCCTCCAGTCTTATATCCTCCCCTAACCCCCCCCGGCCCTCCCCTCCAGTCTTATATCCTCCCCTAATCCTCCCCCCCCCCGGCCCTCCCCTCCAGTCTTATATCCTCCCCTAACCCCCCCGGCCCTCCCCTCCAGTCTTATATCCTCCCCCAACTCCTCCGCCTCCCCTCCAGTCTTATATCCACCCCACAACCCCCCCAGCCCTCCCCTCCAGTCTAATATCCTCTGCCCCCCCTTCAGTCTTATATCCTCCCCCCAACCCCCCTGCCCCCCTCCAGTCTTATATCCTCCCCCCAACCCCCCCACCCCCCTTCAGTCTTATATCCTCCCCCCAACCCCCCCTGCCCCCCTCCAGTTTTATATCCTCCCCCCAACCCCCCCGGCCCCCTCCAGTCTTACATCCTCCCCCCAACCCCCCAGCCCTCCCCTCCAGTCTTATATCCTCCCCCCAACCCCCCCCGGCCCTCCCCTCCAGTCTTATATCCTCCCCCAACTCCTCCGCCCCCCCTCCAGTCTTATATCCTCTGCCCCCCCTCCAGTCTTATATCCTCCCACCAACTCCTCCGCCACCCCTCCAGTCTTATATCCTCCCCTAAAAGTAGGGAGGTAGCTGCGGTGGCGTGGGAGGAGTAGGGGGGTAGCGGCGGTGGTGGCCCTGGGGAGCTCATTAAAGTTTGGGGTAAAATAAAGACATTTTCACTAAATTACATGAAAGCAAACACTGGTAGAATGTGGAGGGGGAGGGGGACTGTATCAGACTTCTCAGCCAATGGGTGACGAGCGTTTATAATGAACGCATTTCTGTAAAATAAAATGATTTTCTGCCTTCCAGTCTCTGGCGGGTAGAAGTCGCTCGCCTTCTGTATCCGGGCAAAACTCTCCATTGTTTCTTCTTTACATGGGGGATCGGAGATCGGCGCCGCGTTCCGCGGGGGAATCAAAAGATTTATTTAGGACGGGAGGGATGAAGTCTTATGAAACCGTATAACCCAGGAAGGGGCCACACTATTCTACGAATTCCATTATTCCTCCAAGGGCCACATTATCCTCAGGGTCCCATTATTCTTTTAAGGGCCACATTATCCTCAAGATCCTATTATTCTACCAAGTGCCACATTATCCTCAGGATCCCATTATTCTACCAAGGGCCACATTATCCTCAGGATCCCATTATTCTTTTAAGGGCCACATTATCCTCAGGATCCCATTATTCTTTCAAGGGCCACATTATCCTCAGGATCCCACTATTCTACCAAGGGCCACATTATTCTCAGGTTTCCATTTTTCTTCCAAGGGCCACATTTTCCTCAGGTACATCGTTTCTTCTTAGGGCCACATTATCCTCAGGATCCCATTTTTCTCCTAGGGGCCACATTATCCTGAGACTCCCCTTTTTCTTCTAGGGGCCACATTATCCTCAGGATTCCATTATTCTACCAAGGGCCACATTATCCTTAGGATCCCATTATTCTTTCAAGGGCCACATTATCCTCAGGATCCCATTATCCTTTCAAGGGCCACATTATCGTCAGGATCCCATTATTCTTTCAAGGGCTACATTATCCTCAGGATCCCATTATTCTTCCAAGGGCCACATTATTCTCAGGTTTCCATTTTTCTTCCAAGGGCCACATTTTTCTCAGGTACATTGTTTCTTCTTAGGGCCACATGATCCTCCATATCCCATTTTTCTCCTAGGGGCCACATTATCCTGAAACTCCCCTTTTTCTTCTAGGGGCCACATTATCCCCAGGATCCAATTATCCTACCAATGTTTTTTCAGATGGTGGGCTTCGTTGGGCGCCGACGCGCAATCCGCATTCCAAACGCATCTTTATCCTCCCCGCCCCAAGAGCTGACAATCTATTAATAAACCGTAGTTATACTACAGACGGCTCATGGCGGCGGAGCGCGGCGTTTTTTTTTACACCAGAATGTCGCCAACTAATGACTTCCGCGCGAGACGAGCGCATCAAACTCCTGACAATCGCCGCGCTCGGGGTGATGAACGGCCCAGTAAATTATTGTAATAAAAATCAGCTTAGCAGGCGATGTGCGCGTCCCGCCTGCGAGCGCCAAATCTATCCTCCTAATTGCTTATTGACGACCGTGCCTTATGACATCACCGCCAGCCAATCACAGAGCCGGAAAGAAAAGGGGAGCTGGAATCCGTGTGTCGGTCTCCGGGGGATGAATGATGACAGCGAGGGATGATGGGAGAAAAGCCGGGGGGTCATCTGAGTCTACCTGGGGGGGGGGGGGGCTGAGGATCGAGCTCTGACTTCACATCTCCAGAGGTGATACATTGTAACAGGAACACCCACCCTGCATCTTCACATAAAGAGGAGCGGTCTCAGCTCAGATCCTCTAGGGATCAGAACATTCCGCCCTTGATTATTCTGTGTGTCAGGCCTCGCCTATGGAAGATTGAAAAAGGGACTTCAGGGGTCAGAGGTCATCTAAAGCTCCTCCCCTGACAACTGCCTGACCTCCTGCCCCGCGTAGTTTCCTCGTTCCTGCTAACTACAGGGCTCTGCTGGTACTGGATACACCCTGGTATAGGCACAGACCCCTCCTTCACTACACCACAGACACCCCGCCTCCCTACACCACCAACAAAGACCCCGCCTCCTCTACATCACCAACAAAGACCCCGCCTTCTCTACATCACCAACTGACCCGCCTCCTCTACATCACCAACAAAGACCCCGCCTCCTCTACATCACCACAGACCCCATCTCCTCTACACCCCTAGACCCGCCTTCACTACACCAGAGCCTCCTCTACATCACCAACAAAGACCCCGCCTCCTCTACACCCACCAACAAAGACCCCGCCTCCTCTACATCACCAACAAAGACCCCATCTCCTCTACATCACCAACATAGACCCGCCTCCTCTACATCACCAGCATAGACCCGCCTCCTCTACATCACCAACACAGACCCCGCCTCCTCTACACCACCAACAAAGACCCCGCCTCCTCTACATCACCAACAAAGACCCCATCTCCTCTACATCACCAACATAGACCCGCCTCCTCTACATCACCAACATAGACCCGCCTCCTCTACATCACCAACACAGACCCCGCCTCCTCTACATCACCAACATAGACCCGCCTCCTCTACATCACCACCGCCTCCTCTACATCACCAACACAGACCCCGCCTCCTCTACATCACCAACATAGACCCGCCTCCTCTACATCACCAACACAGACCCCGCCTCCTCTACATCACCAACACAGACCCCGCCTTCTCTACATCACCAACAAAGACCCCGTCTCCTCTACATCACCAACATCACCAACACAGACCCGCCTCCTCTACATCACCAACACAGACCCCGCCTCCTCTACACCACCACATAGACCCACCTCCTCTACATCACCAACATAGACCCGCCTCCTCTACATCACCAACATAGACCCCGCCTCCTCTACATCACCACACAGACCCCTCCTCCTCTACACACCCGCCTCCTCTACATCACCAACAAAGACCCCACCAACACCAAGACCCCATCTCCTCTACACCCAGCATAGACCCCGCCTCCTCTACATCACCACCACCCCGCCTCCTCTACATCACCAACACAGAGCCTTCTCTACACACCAACAAAGACCCCCTCCTCTACATCACCAACATAGACCCGCCTCCTCTACATCACCAACATAGAGCCTCCTCTACATCACCAACATAGACCCGCCTCCTCTACATCACCAACATAGACCCGCCTCCTCTACATCACCAACATAGACCCGCCTCCTCTACATCACCAACATAGACCCGCCTCCTCTACATCACCAACACAGACCCCGCCTCCTCTACACCACCAACATAGACCCACCTCCTCTACATCACCAACATAGACCCGCCTCCTCTACATCACCAACATAGACCCGCCTCCTCTACATCACCAACAAAGACCCCATCTCCTCTACATCACCAACAAAGACCCCATCTCCTCTACACCACCAACAAAGACCCCATCTCCTCTACATCACCAGCATAGACCCCGCCTCCTCTACATCACCAACACAGACCCCTCCTTCTCTACACCACCAACAAAGACCCCATCTCCTCTACATAACCAACATAGACCCGCCTCCTCTACATCACCAACATAGACCCGCCTCCTCTACACCACCAACATAGACCCCGCCTCCTCTACATCACCAACATAGACCTCGCCTCTTCTACACCACCAACATAGACCCCGCCTCCTCTACATCACCATCATAGACCCCGCCTCCTCTAAACCGCTGACACAGACCCTGGCTCCTCTACACCACCAACATAGACCCAGCCTCCTCTACACCACCAACATAGACCCAGCCTCCTCTACACCACCAACAAAGACCCCGCCTCCTCTACATCACCAACAAAGACCCCATCTCCCTTACATCACCAACATAGACCCGCCTCCTCTACATCACCAACACAGACCCCGCCTCCTCTACATCACCAACATAGACCCGCCTCCTCTACATCACCAACATAGACCCGCCTCCTCTACATCACCAACACAGACCCCGCCTCCTCTACACCACCAACATAGACCCACCTCCTCTACATCACCAACATAGACCCGCCTCCTCTACATCACCAACATAGACCCGCCTCCTCTACATCACCAACACAGACCCCTCCTCCTCTACATCACCAACAAAGACCCCATCTCCTCTACATCACCAACAAAGACCCCATCTCCTCTACACCACCAACAAAGACCCCATCTCCTCTACATCACCAGCATAGACCCCGCCTCCTCTACATCACCAACACAGACCCCTCCTTCTCTACACCACCAACAAAGACCCCATCTCCTCTACATAACCAACATAGACCCGCCTCCTCTACATCACCAACATAGACCCGCCTCCTCTACACCACCAACATAGACCTCGCCTCCTCTACACCACCAACATAGACCCCGCCTCCTCTACATCACCAACATAGACCTCGCCTCTTCTACACCACCAACATAGACCCCGCCTCCTCTACATCACCATCATAGACCCCGCCTCCTCTAAACCGCTGACACAGACCCTGGCTCCTCTACATCACCATCATAGACCCCGCCTCCTCTAAACCGCTGACACAGACCCTGGCTCCTCTACACCACCAACATAGACCCAGCCTCCTCTACATCACCAACATAGACCCCGCCTCCTGTACACCGCCGACACATAGCCCGCCACCTCTATATCACCAACACAGACTCCACCTACATTGCCAACAAAGACCCTGCCTCCTCTACAGCATCAACACAGACCCCACCTCCTCTGCATCATCAACATAGACCCTGTCTCCTCTACATCACTGACATAAACCCCGCCTCAGAAACTCCTGGACCCCCAATGGAACCCCAGAAACACCCAGACTCCCAATACAACCCCAGACACCCATTACAACATCAGATATCCCCAGAACCCCAATACAACCTCAGAAACCTGCAGACCCTCAATACACCCCCAGAAACCCCAGACCCCAAATACACCCCCAGAAAACCCTGAAGACCCCAATACACCCCCCAGACCCCCAATACGCCCCAAGATCCCTAATACAGCCCCAGACTCCAAATACAACCTCATAAACCTCCAGACCCTCAATACACCTCCAGAAATCCCATACCCCAAATACATCCTCAGAAACCCCCAGACCCCAATACACCCCCAGACCCTCAATACACCTCCAGAAATCCCATACCCCAAATACAACCTCAGAAACCCCCAGACAGTCATTACACCCCCAGAAACCCAGAAGACCCCAATACACCCCCAGTGTACCCCCAGACCCCCAATACGCCCCCAGACTCCCAATACAACCCCAGAAACCCCCAGACCCCCAATATGCCCCAAGACTACCAATACATCCCTAGAAACCCCCAGACCTCCAATAGGCCCCCAGAAACCATACCATTTTTCAAAGATAATTTCACTTGAGCAGCAACATGAGTGAAGTTGAGATTTTTTTGGGGTGAAATTGGTAATTTTTCAGACATTTCTCTTCCCTGGAACTGGCCAGAATCTAGGTTTGCTCCTCCCGGAGGTCAGCTGTAAATCATAACGCCCCGACAGGCCTGCCAAGTGCCTGTCCCACATTGTGCCCGGTCAGCAGGGGATTCCCATTCATGTCATTCTATAGGAATCTGCCAGCTGATGAGACAGCTGGAGAATTAATCCCCTCTGGATGGGAGGTCACCCTGGCAGCCGCCCAGCTCCCATCACCCCCCTCCCACCCCCGAGCTGGAGGAAATGCCAAGAACTCAGGAAAGTCCCTTGTGATCATCTCATTGTCAGATCGGAGGCAGGGCAAGGTTTCAACATGGCGGCCAACGCAGAATGACTTCATACTAGAAACCCTCCCAGAAGAGAAATGTCTGCAAAACGACCAATTTTACCAAAAACAGAAATTCTCAATTTTACTCATGTTGCCGCTCGAGCGAAATTATCTCAAAATCTATAGGAAGACCAATTAGAGAAGAGCTATAAAGGCCCAAAAAATGCAGGAACCCCCAGCCCTGAGCCCAGGAGGGAGCCACGATCTGTTTTTTATGGTGGAGAGAAGAAACTTTGTCCCCCCTATTTATAGACGCAGAGGACAACACACGTAGGGCCCGTTCTCTGCGTTCTCTATCTGGAAGCTTCAAATCGCTGATTATTTTGTATTGAGTTGGTTCACATCTCCACCACAAGTCGCCTGACGCCAAACACCTGAACTTCAAAAAAGTTCTGGAGCTTCTTTTGTAGTTCAACCCGGGGCAGATTTGTGCGTTTTGGAAGCATTTTTGGTTCCATAAAAATGCATGAAAATGATTCTGATGCCGCGTACACACGACCATTTTTAATGGTCTAGAAAAAACAACGTTTTTTCCAACCTGATTTGTGTCAAGCCTGCCTACACACGATCGTGAAAAAAAAATGCTCGAGCAAAGCACGGTGACGTACAACACGTACGACCAGAGGTGTATTTAGGTTTTGTGCTGCCCTAGGCCTGACTAAATTCGTGCACCCCCTAATTTAAATTTGACACACCCCTTATTTACTTAGATTTCCTCTTACTTCCTGGTTGTCCATAGAGCAGGAAGTGAAGGGAAATCTTTGCAATGGGACAAGGATGGTAAAAGTGTTGCCTATAGTTCTACTTTAAGTAGATGGTGCAGCAGAAACATATAGCACAGTGAGGAAGGTTTGTGGTCCAAATTCAAATTCAAAATTGGAAGCACCCCCCCCCCCCCCCAGAGTTGCGGAATGCCGGCCGCCCGCATACTAGAAGCAACCATGGGGGCGCTAGACTAATCTTCCTAACAGTGTAGCACAAGCCGGCGGGGACTCTTTTCGTGCTGCCCCCTTGCAAAGTGCTGCCCTAGGCCTGGGCCTTGTTGGCCTAGGCCAGGATACAGCTGTGAGTACGACAGCACTATAAAGGGTGTTGGGGAGAAGGGGATGCCCACTGTTGGGAGAATGGGGATGCCCAGTGTTGGGGAAGATTGAGGGTGCCCAGTTATGGGGGGAGGGGATGCCCAGTGTTGGGGAGAAGGGGGGTGCCCACTGTTGGGGAGATGGGGGTGCCCAGTGTTGGGGGAGAAGGGGGGTGCCCAGTGTTGGGTGAGAAGGGGGGGTGCCCAGTGTTGGGGGAGAAGGGAGGTGCCCACTGTTGGGGGAGAAGGGAGGTGCCCACTGTTGGGGGAGAAGGGAGGTGCCCAGTATTGGGGCAAGGGGGGTGCCCAGTGTTGGGGGAGAAGGGGAATTCCCAGTGTTGGGAGAGGGGGGTGCCTTCCTGACCCTCCATCCTTCACCTTCCTGACCCTCCATCCTTCACCTTCCTGACCCTCAATCCAACACCTTCCTGACCCTCCATCCATCACCTTTCTGTTCCTCCATCCATTACCTTCCTTACCCTTCCAATGTGGCCATGGGGTTCTGGGACATGCATTTCTTCTGAAGGGTAAGATATATAGTTTATTATTTCCCCTGGTGGATAGGACATGCTAAGACATGGATGGAAGGTAAGGAAGGTTATGGATGGAGGGTCAGGAAGGTGATAGATGGAGAGTAAGGAAGGTGATCGATGGAGGGTCAGGAAGGTGATGGATGGAGGGTTAGGAAGGTGATGGATGAAGGGTCAGGAAGGTGATGGATGGAGGGTCAGGAAGGTAATAGATGGAGGGTCAGGAAGGTGATGGATGGAGGGTCAGGAAGGTGATGGATGGAGGGTCAGGAAGGTGATGGATGGAGGGTCAGGAAGGTGATGGATGGAGGGTCAGGAAGGTGATGGATGGAGGGTCAGGAAGGTGATGGATGGAGGGTCAGGAAGGTGATGAATGGAGGGTCAGGAAGGTTATAGATGGAGGGTCAGGAAGGTGAAGGATGAAGGATCAGGAAAGTGATGGATGGAGGGTCAGGAAGGTGATAGATGGAGGGTCGGGAAGGTGAAGGATGGAGGATCAGGAAAGTGATGGATGGAGGATCAGGAAAGTGATGGATGGAGGCACAGGAAGGTGATGGATGGAGGGTCAGGAAGGTGATGGATGGAGGGTCAGAAAGGTGATAGGTGGAGGGTCAGGAAGGTGATGGATGGAGGTTCAGAAAGGTGATAGGTGGAGGGTCAGGAAGGTGATGGATGGAGGTTCAGGAAGGTGATGGATGGAGGGTAAGGAAGGTGATGGATGGAGGATCAGGAAGGTGATGGATGAAGGTGATGGATGGAGGGTCAGGAAGGTGATGGATGGAGGGTCAGGAAGGTGATGGATGGAGGTTCAGGAAGGTGATGGATGGAGGTTCAGGAAGGTGATGGATGGAGGGTCAGGAAGGTAAAGAATGGAGGGTCAGGAAGGTGATGGATGGAGGGTCAGGAAGGTGATGGATGGAGGGTCAGGAAGGTGATAGATGGAGGGTCAGGAAGGTTATAGATGGAGGGTCAGAAAGGTGAAGGATGGAGGATCAGGAAAGTGATGGATGGAGGGTCAGGAAGGTGATAGATGGAGGGTCAGGAAGGTGAAGGATGGAGGATCAGGAAAGTGATGGATGGAGGCACAGGAAGGTGATGGATGGAGGGTCAGGAAGGTGATGGATGGAGGGTCAGGAAGGTGATGAATGGAGGGTCAGGAAGGTGATGGATGGAGGGTCAGGAAGGTGATGGATGGAGGGTCAGGAAGGTGATGGATGGAGGGTCAGGAAGGTGAAGGATGGAGGATCAGGAAAGTGATGGATGGAGGCACAGGAAGGTGATGGATAGAGGGTAAGGAAGGTGTTGGATGGAGGGTCAGGAAGTTGATAGGTGGAGGGTCAGGAAGGTGATGGATGGAGGTTCAGTAAGGTGATGGATAGAGGGTAAGGAAGGTGATGGATGGAGGATCAGGAAGGTGATGGATGGAGGGTCAGGAAGGTGATGGATGGAGGGTCAGGAAGGTGATGCATGGAGGGTCAGGAAGGTGATGGATGGAGGGTCAGGAAGGTGATGAATGGAGGGTAAGGAAGGTGATGGATGGAGGGTCAGGAAGGTGATGGATGGAGGGTCAGGAAGGTGATAGATGGAGGGTCAGGAAGGTGATAGATGGAGGGTCAGGAAGGTGATAGATGGAGGGTCAGGAAGGTGAAGGATGGAGGATCAGGAAAGTGATGGATGGAGGGTCAGGAAGGTGATAGATGAAGGGTCAGGAAGGTGAAGGATGGAGGATCAGGAAAGTGATGGATGGAGGCACAGGAAGGTGATGGATAGAGGGTCAGGAAGGTGATGGATGGAGGGTCAGGAAGGTGATGGATGGAGGGTCAGGAAGGTGATGGATGGAGGGTCAGGTAGGTGATGGATGGAGGGTCATGAAGGTGATGGATGGAGGGTCAGGAAGGTGATGGATGGAGGATCAGGAAGGTGATAGATGGAGGGTCAGGAAGGTTATAGATGGAGGGTCAGGAAGGTGAAGGATGGAGGATCAGGAAAGTGATGGATGGAGGCACTGGAAGGTGATGGATGGAGGCACTGGAAGGTGATGGATGGAGGGTCAGGAAGGTGATGGATGGAGAGTCAGGAAGGTGATGGATGGAGAGTCAGGAAGGTGATGGATGGAGAGTCAGGAAGGTGATGGATGGAGGATCAGGAAGGTGATAGATGGAGGATCAGGAAGGTGATGGATGGAGGGTCAGGAAGGTGATGGATGGAGGATCAGGAAGGTGATAGATGGAGGGTCAGGAAGGTTATAGATGGAGGATCAGGAAAGTGATGGATGGAGGCACAGGAAGGTGATGGATGGAAGGTGAAGGATGGAGGGTCAGGAAGGTGATGGATGGAGGGTAAGGAAGGTGAAGAAGGAAGTTGATGGCCCAAAGGGCAGGGAGGCCACAGATGCCAACCCCAAGGTTATAGATGGAGGATCAGGAAAGTGATGGATGGAGGCACAGGAAGGTGATGGATGGAGGGTCAGGAAGGTGATGGATGGAGGGTCAGGAAGGTGATGGATGGAGGGTCAGGAAGGTGATGGATGGAGGGTCAGGAAGGTGATGGATGGAGGGTGATGAAGAAGGGTGGCCCAAAGGGCAGGGAGGCCACAGATGCCAACCCCAAGGTTATAGATGGAGGATCAGGAAAGTGATGGATGGAGGCACAGGAAGGTGATGAATGGAGGGTAAGGAAGGTGATGGATGGAGGGTAAGGAAGGTGATGGATGGAGGGTCAGGAAGGTGATGGATGGAGGGTCAGGAAGGTGATAGATGGAGGGTCAGGAAGGTTATAGATGTAGGGTCAGGAAGGTGAAGGATGGAGGGTCAGGAAGGTGATGGATGGAGGGTCAGGAAGGTGATGGATGGAGGGTCAGGAATGTGATAGATGGAGGGTCAGGAAGGTGATGGATGGAGGGTCAGGAAGGTGATGGATGGAGAGTCAGGAAGGTGATGGATGGAGGATCAGGAAGGTGATGGATGGAGTGTCAGGAATGTGATGGATAGAGGATCAGGAAGGTGATGGATGGAGGGTCAGGAAGGTGATGGATGGAGGGTCAGGAAGGTGATGGATGGAGGGTCTGGAAGGTGATAGATGGAGGGTCAGGAGGTGATGGATGGAGGATCAGGAAGGTGATGGATGGAGGATCAGGAAAGTGATGGATGTGATGGATGGAGGGTCAGGAAGGTGATGGATGGAGGTTCAGGAAGGTGATGGATGGAGGGTCAGGAAGGTAAAGAATGGAGGGTCAGGAAGGTGATGGATGGAGGGTCAGGAAGGTGATGGATGGAGGGTCAGGAAGGTGATGGATGGAGAGTCAGGAAGGTGATGGATGGAGGATCAGGAAGGTGATGGATGGAGTGTCAGGAATGTGATGGATAGAGGATCAGGAAGGTGATGGATGGAGGGTCAGGAAGGTGATGGATGGAGGGTCAGGAAGGTGATGGATGGAGGGTCTGGAAGGTGATAGATGGAGGGTCAGGAAGGTGATGGATGGAGGATCAGGAAGGTGATGGATGGAGGATCAGGAAAGTGATGGATGGAGGCACTGGAAGGTGATGGATGGAGGTTCAGGAAGGTGATGGATGGAGGTTCAGGAAGGTGATGGATGGAGGGTCAGGAAGGTAAAGAATGGAGGGTCAGGAAGGTGATGGATGGAGGGTCAGGAAGGTGATGGATGGAGGGTCTGGAAGGTGATAGATGGAGGGTCAGGAAGGTGATGGATGGAGGATCAGGAAGTGATGGATGGAGGATCAGGAGTGATGGATCTGGAAGGTGATGGATGGATCAGGAAGGTGATGGATGGAGGTTCAGGAAGGTGATGGATGGAGGGTGGATGGAGGGTCAGGAAAGGATGGAGGGTCAGGAAGGTGATGGATGGAGGGTCAGGAAGGTGATGGATGGAGGGTCAGGAAGGTGATAGATGGAGGGTCAGGAAGGAGATGGAGGGTCAGAAAGGTGAAGGATGGAGGATCAGGAAAGTGATGGATGGAGGGTCAGGAAGGTGATAGATGGAGGGTCAGGAAGGTGAAGGATGGAGGATCAGGAAAGTGATGGATGGAGGCACAGGAAGGTGATGGATGGAGGGTCAGGAAGGTGATGGATGGAGGGTCAGGAAGGTGATGAATGGAGGGTCAGGAAGGTGATGGATGGAGGGTCAGGAAGGTGATGGATGGAGGGTCAGGAAGGTGATGGATGGAGGGTCAGGAAGGTGAAGGATGGAGGATCAGGAAAGTGATGGATGGAGGCACAGGAAGGTGATGGATAGAGGGTAAGGAAGGTGATGGATGGAGGGTCAGGAAGTTGATAGGTGGAGGGTCAGGAAGGTGATGGATGGAGGTTCAGTAAGGTGATGGATAGAGGGTAAGGAAGGTGATGGATGGAGGATCAGGAAGGTGATGGATGGAGGGTCAGGAAGGTGATGGATGGAGGGTCAGGAAGGTGATGGATGGAGGGTCAGGAAGGTGATGGATGGAGGGTCAGGAAGGTGATGCATGGAGGGTCAGGAAGGTGATGGATGGAGGGTCAGGAAGGTGATGAATGGAGGGTAAGGAAGGTGATGGATGGAGGGTCAGGAAGGTGATGGATGGAGGGTCAGGAAGGTGATAGATGGAGGGTCAGGAAGGTGATAGATGGAGGGTCAGGAAGGTGATAGATGGAGGGTCAGGAAGGTGAAGGATGGAGGATCAGGAAAGTGATGGATGGAGGGTCAGGAAGGTGATAGATGAAGGGTCAGGAAGGTGAAGGATGGAGGATCAGGAAAGTGATGGATGGAGGCACAGGAAGGTGATGGATAGAGGGTCAGGAAGGTGATGGATGGAGGGTCAGGAAGGTGATGGATGGAGGGTCAGGTAGGTGATGGATGGAGGGTCATGAAGGTGATGGATGGAGGGTCAGGAAGGTGATAGATGGAGGGTCAGGAAGGTGATGGATGGAGGATCAGGAAGGTGATAGATGGAGGGTCAGGAAGGTTATAGATGGAGGGTCAGGAAGGTGAAGGATGGAGGATCAGGAAAGTGATGGATGGAGGCACTGGAAGGTGATGGATGGAGGGTCAGGAAGGTGATGGATGGAGAGTCAGGAAGGTGATGGATGGAGGGTCAGGAAGGTGATAGATGGAGGGTCAGGAAGGTGATGGATGGAGGATCAGGAAGGTGATAGATGGAGGGTCAGGAAGGTGATGGATGGAGGATCAGGAAAGGATTATAGATGGAGGATCAGGAAAGTGATGGATGGAGGCACAGGAAGGTGATGGATGGAAGGAGGAAGGTGATGGATGAAGAAGGAAGTTGATGGCCCAAAGGGCAGGGAGGCCACAGATGCCAACCCCAAGGTTATAGATGGAGGATCAGGAAAGTGATGGATGGAGGCACAGGAAGGTGATGGATGGAGGGTCAGGAAGGTGATGGATGGAGGGTCAGGAAGGTGATGGATGGAGGGTCAGGAAGGTGATGGATGGAGGGTCAGGAAGGTGATGGATGGAGGGTAAGGAAGGTGAAGAAGGAAGTTGATGGCCCAAAGGGCAGGGAGGCCACAGATGCCAACCCCAAGGTTATAGATGGAGGATCAGGAAAGTGATGGATGGAGGCACAGGAAGGTGATGGATGGAGGGTCAGGAAGGTGATGGATGGAGGGTTAGGAAGGTGATGGATGGAGGGTCAGGAAGGTGATGGATGGAGGGTCAGGAAGGTGATGCATGGAGGGTCAGGAAGGTGATGGATGGAGGGTCAGGAAGGTGATGGATGGAGGGTTAGGAAGGTGATGGATGGAGGGTCAGGAAAGTGATGGATGGAGAGTCAGGAAGGTGATGGATGGAGTGTCAGGAAGGTGATGGATGGAGGGTCAGGAAGGTGATGAATGGAGGGTAAGGAAGGTGATGGATGGAGGGTCAGGAAGGTGATGGATGGAGGGTCAGGAAGGTGATAGATGGAGGGTCAGGAAGGTTATAGATGTAGGGTCAGGAAGGTGAAGGATGGAGGGTCAGGAAGGTGATGGATGGAGGGTCAGGAAGGTGATGGATGGAGGGTCAGGATGTGGATGGAGGGTCAGGAAATGGATGGAGGGTCAGGAAAGGTGATGGATGGATGGGTCAGGAAGGTGATGGATGGAGGATCAGGAAGGTGATGGATAGAGTGTCAGGAATGTGATGGATAGAGGATCAGGAAGGTGATGGATGGAGGGTCAGGAAGGTGATGGATGGAGGGTCAGGAAGGTGATGGATGGAGGGTCAGGAAGGTGATGGATGGAGGGTCAGGAAGGTGATAGATGGAGGGTCAGGAAGGTGATGGATGGAGGATCAGGAAGGTGATGGATGGAGGATCAGGAAAGTGATGGATGGAGGCACTGGAAGGTGATGGATGGAGGGTCAGGAAGGTGATGGATGGAGGGTCAGGAAGGTGATGGATGGAGAGTCAGGAAGGTGATGGATGGAGGGTCAGGAAGGTGATGGATGGAGGATCAGGAAGGTGATGGATGGAGGATTAGGAAGGTGATGGATGGAGGGTCAGGAAGGTGATGGATGGAGGTCAGGAAGGTGATGGATGGAGGGTCAGGAAGGTGATGGATGGAGGGTCAGGAAGGTGATGGATGGAGGTCAGGAAGGTGATGGATGGAGGGTCAGGAAGGTGATGGATGGAGGGTCAGGAAGGTGATGGATGGAGGGTCAGGAAGGTGATGGATGGAGGATTAGGAAGGTGATGGATGGAGGATTAGGAAGGTGATGGATGGAGGGTCAGGAAGGTGATGGATGGAGGCACTGGAAGGTGATGGATGGAGGGTCAGGAAGGTGATGGATGGAGGGTCAGGAAGGTGATGGATGGAGGGAGGAAGGGATGGATGGAGGTCAGGAAGGTGATGGATGGAGGGTCAGGAAGGGATGGAGGGTCAGGAAGGGATGGAGGGTCAGGAAGGTGATGGATGGAGGATTAGGAAGGTGATGGATGGAGGATTAGGAAGGTGATGGATGGAGGATTAGGAAGGTGATGGATGGAGGGTCAGGAAGGTGATGGATCAGGAAGGGAGGATGGAAGGTCAGGAAGGTGATGGATGGAGGGTCAGGAAGGTGATGGATGGAGGGTCAGGAAGGTGATGGATGGAAGGTCAGGAAGGTGATGGATGGAGGGTCAGGAAGGTGATGGATGGAGGGTCAGGAAGGTGATGGATGGAGGGTCAGGAAGGTGATGGATGGAGGATTAGGAAGGTGATGGATGGAGGATTAGGAAGGTGATGGATGGAGGGTCAGGAAGGTGATGGATGGAGGCACTGGAAGGTGATGGATGGAGGGTCAGGAAGGTGATGGATGGAGGGTCAGGAAGGTGATGGATGGAGGGTCAGGAAGGTGATGGATGGAAGGTCAGGAAGGTGATGGATGGAGGGTCAGGAAGGTGATGGATGGAAGGTCAGGAAGGTGATGGATGGAGGATTAGGAAGGTGATGGATGGAGGGTCAGGAAGGTGATGGATGGAGGGTCAGGAAGGTGATGGATAGAGGATTAGGAAGGTGATGGATGAAGGGTCAGGAAGGTGATGGATGGAGGATTAGGAAGGTGATGGATGGAGGGTCAGGAAGGTGATGGATGGAGGATTAGGAAGGTGATGGATGGAGGGTCAGGAAGGTGATCGATGGAAGGTCAGGAAGGTGATGGATGGAGGGTCAGGAAGGTGATGGATGGAGGGTCAGGAAGGTGATGGATGGAGGATTAGGAAGGTGATGGATGGAGGATTAGGAAGGTGATGGATGGAGGATCAGGAAGGTGATGGATGGAGGATCAGGAAGGTGATGGATGGAGGGTCAGGAAGGTGATGGATGGATGGAGGGTCAGGAAGGTGATGGATGGAGGGTCAGGAAGGTGATGGATGGAGGGTCAGGAAGGTGATGGATGGAGGGTCAGGAAGGTGATGGATGGAGGGTCAGGAAGGTGATAGATGGAGGGTCAGGAAGGTGATGGATGGAGGGTCAGGAAGGTGATGGATGGAGGGTCAGGAAGGTGATGGATGGAGGGTCAGGAAGGTGATGGATGGAGGGTCAGGAAGGTGATGGATGGAGGGTAAGGAAGGTGAAGAAAGAAGTTGATGCCCCAAAGGGCATGGAGGCCACAGATGCCAACCCCAAGCTGGCCACCCATCATATCTGGACTGAAGGAGACAGATGGGCCCCTGGCCGGGGGCATAAGACTAATAATAAAACTTCCTCTCCAGACACAGGAATAGAACAGCTGAATGTATGTGACTCACGGGAGGGAAGAATAATTATATACACGCGGGAAGAGGTGGCATCAGCAACATGAGAACTGAAGTCTTATAAAAAGTACGGAAGAAGGCCACAATCCACGTCACGGCCGCACGCGGAAATAACGATGGTGTGTCGGGACGTGGGCCGCGATGCCCAGGTGACGCTAAATCACTTCTCTCCTGTCAGGACCATTTATTTGACTCTCCAACACAGAAGATAATAAAAGTCTCAGCTGGAGCCAGAGAGTCTCTGCAAAATTTGGGGCACCTATACACAGCACTGTGCAAAAGTCATAGGGGGGCGTGATGCTAATGCTGTAAATGAAGAACGCTTCCAGAAATTGAAGGGTTAATAGTTTATTTTTTATCATTGAACAAAATGGAGAGAAAATGAAGAGAAATCCAAATCCTATCAATATTTGGGGTGACCCCCCCCCCCTTTGCCTTCTTCTAGGTAGACTTGCACACAGTCCTTGCCCAGACAGACTCCATGATGGTGAGATCAGGGCTCTGTGGGGGCCAAACCATCCCTTCCAGGACTCCTTCTTTACACTGAAGAAAGTTCCCTTATGGCATTGGGGGTTGTCCTGCTGCAGAATAAATTTGGGGCCAATCACACGCCTCCCTCCTGGTATGACGTGATGGAGAAGCATCTGCCTGGATTTCTCAGCATTGAGGACATCATTTATCCTCCAAATCTCCAACTCCATTCGCAGAAATTCAGCCCCAAAGTTGCAAGGAACATCCACCATGCTTCACAGTTGGCTGCAGACACTTATTATTGTACCGCCCTTCAGCGCTTCCCCCAACAAACTGCCTCCTGCTACAGCCAGATATTTCACACTGTGACTCATCAGTCCAGAGCACCTGCTGCCATTTTTCTGCCCCCCCCCCCCCAGTTCCTCTGTTTACCTGAATATTTTAGTTGCTTAGCCTTGTTTCCAATTCAGAGGCTTTTTGGCCGCAATCCTTCCATGAAGACCTCTTCTGACCAGACTTCTCTGGGTAGTGGATGGGTGTACACGGGATCCCACTGGTTTCCTCCAGACTTTCCTGGATAGAAGATGGGTGTGCCTGGGTCCCACTGGTTTCCTCCAGACTTCTCTGTACAGTACATGGGGGTACCTGGGTCCTGAGTCCCACTGGTTTCCTCCAGACTTCTCTGTACAGTACATGGGGGTACCTGGGTCCTGAGTCCCACTGGTTTCCTCCAGACTTCTCGGTACAGTACATGGGGGTACCTGGGTCCTGGGTCCTACTGGTTTCTTCCAGACTTCTCTGGATAGAAGATGGGTGTGCATGGCTTCTACTGGTTTCCCCTAGACTTTTCTGTACAGTAGATGAGGGTACCTGGGTCCCACTGGTTTCCTCCAGACTTCTCGGGACAGACAATGGGGGTATCTGGGTCCTACTGGTTTCATCCAGACTTCTTGGTACAGTACATGGGGGTTCCTGGGTCCCACTGGTTTCCGCCAGTTCTGTCCTGATGGCACTGCTGGATAGGGATGAGCTCCGCGTTCAAATCGAACGTATGTTCGACTCGTACATTGTCTGTTCGTACGTTCGAAGAATTTCGAACAAAAGCAGTCGTTCGCGCCAAATCCGAGTGACGCGCAACGGCCCATAATTCACTGCGGCATTGCGCGCTGATGATTGGCCAAATATGCACTATGACCCTGCATGCTTGGCCAATCACAGCGCGCAAAAAACGGAGAGCCATAATTGGCCAAAGCCGGGGTGTCTTTGGCCAATTATGGCTCAGGGCTTTACCACACGCCCCACACTATATAAGGCCGCCTGCTGGGCGGTCTCGTGTAGTGTGTTCCAGCGCTGAACTGAGATCAGTCAGACAGAGACAGAGAGATTGGCCCAGATTCAGAGAGAATTGGATTCTCGTAGCGTATCAGAAATACACTACGCCGCCGTTTTTTACCTGGCTCTACGTGGAATCCAGGTAGATTTTGTCCAGTAAACGACGGCGGCGTAGTGTATTTCTCCCGTCGCAATCCATCTACACGAGTAGGGGGCGTGAAGGATTTAAAATAGGCGCGTTCCCGCGGCGATCGAACTGCGCATGCTCCGTTCGCAAATTTCCCGCCGTGCATTGCGCGAAATCACGTCGTTACGTCATTCGTTGTTTGAGTAGCGTCGTTTACGGACATTTCTATTCCCGAACGAGTTACGCAAAAAAAAATAAAAAATTTTATTCGACGCGGGAACGACGGCCATACTTAACATGGGCTACGCACCGTTAGACCAGCAAAAAGCTGGTCTAACAGTACGTAAAAAAAAACAGATGTAATCGATTGCGAAGACCGCTCGTATCTTGGTGGATCGCCTTAAAAACACATTTGCATATCCCGACGCATCAAAACGACGCAAACTCCTCCCAGCGGCCGCAAAAATATCGCAGCGTAGATCTGAAGGCTTACGAAGACGTAAGCCTCTCGGATCGAAGCCCGAAGCCGCCGTATCATGGTTTGAGGATTCAAACTAGTGATACGGCGCGCAAAATTTGAAATTACTCCTGTCTAACACCAGTTACACAGGCGTAATTGCTTTATGAATCTGGGCCATTGTCTTTTTATATAGCTAGATAGAGCAGGCAGGCTAGGCAGTTTAGCTTAATTTACAGTGTGTAGAGGATATATATACATCCCAGGAGTTGTACATATATTTATAGCTTAGATAGATCAGTTCTTCCTAATTTACTGGCAGGCAGGTGATTCTGCTATTTAAAGACGTTATCACAGGTATAGACACCCAGCAGGTACAATATTTAAAGGAATTTTTTTATTTTTTATTTAAGCATCATTAAAATCACTGCTCCTGGAGCAGTGATTTTAAAGCGGATCTCCACCCTAAAGTGAAGTTCCGCTGATCGGAACCCTTTCCCTCCGGTGTCACATTTGACACCTTTCAGGGGGGAGGGGGGTGCAGATACCTCGGTCGTTTTTTCAGGAGTCCTGCTCTTAAAAAAACGATCATTTTTGAAACCTTTTTTTTTTCTATTGATACATGTTCCCTGGGGCAAGACCCGGGTTCTCAAAGACGTTTTCCAACAATAACTTGAATATTGGTCTTTAAAATGATCATTTTTGAATTCGAACTTTCGAGTCCCATAGACTTCAATGGGGTTCTAAATGTTCGCGCGAACGGTCGGTCTGTTCGACGGTTCTGGTGCGAAACCGAACGCGGGGGGTGTTCGGCTCATCCCTACTGCTGGACATCTTTCGATTGTGGAAGTGAAGTAAGCATGACGTGTCTTTCATCTGCTGCATTAAGTTTCCTTGTCTGACTACTCCATCTACGCTGCTCAACGTTACCCATCCACTGCGTCTACGCTCCTCAACGTTACCCATCCACTGCGTCTACGCTCCTCAGCGTTACCCTCCACCTCACGCTCCTCAACGTTACCCATCCACTGCGTCAACTACCCATCCACTGCGTCTACGCCCCAACGTTACCCATCCACTGCGTCTACGCTCCTCAACGTTACCCATCCACTGCGTCTACGCTCCTCAACGTTACCCATCCACTGCGTCTACGCTCCTCAACGTTACCCATCCACTGCGTCTACGCTCCTCAACGTTACCCATCCACTGCGTCTACGCTCCTCAACGTTACCCAACCACTGCGTCTACGCTCCTCAACGTTACCCATCCACTGCGTCTACGCTCCTCAACGTTACCCATCCACTGCGTCTACGCTCCTCAACGTTACCCATCCACTGCGTCTACGCTCCTCAACGTTACCCATCCACTGCGTCTACGCTCCTCAACGTTACCCATCCACTGCATCTACGCTCCTCAACGTTACCCATCCACTGCGTCTACGCTCCTCAACGTTACCCATCCACTGCGTCTACGCTCCTCAACGTTACCCATCCACTGCGTCTACGCTCCTCAACGTTACCCATCCACTGCGTCTACGCTCCTCAACGTTACCCATCCACTGCATCTACGCTCCTCAACGTTACCCATCCACTGCATCTACGCTCCTCAACGTTACCCATCCACTGCGTCTACGCTCCTCAACGTTACCCATCCACTGCGTCTACGCTCCTCAACGTTACCCATCCACTGCGTCTATACTCTCTAATCCTATGCTCTCCAATGTTGCCCGTTTCTTTGTGCTTCTTCAAAAGAGCTTGAACAGCACATCTGGAAACTCCAGTCTGCTTTGAAATGTTTGCCTGGGAGAGACTCTGCTGATGCAGCATCACCCCCTTGTGTCTTGTTGCTGGGCTCAGCCTTGCCATGGTGAATGACCTTTGACATGAAACTGTCTTCCACAACTTCACCTTAGTAGCAGAGTTTGGCTGTTCCTCACCCAGTTTTAAGCCTCCTACACAACTGTTTCTATTTCAGTTAATGACTGTTTCAACCTACATTTTGATGATCAATAGCACCTACTTGATATAATTGCCTGTGTCAGGCCTCGTACACACGATCAAATCTGTCCGCTGGAAACGGTCTGCTGGACCGTCCCAGCAGACAGATTCGATCGTGTGTACGGCCGAGCAGACGGATTTGGCCACCCGACAGATTTCAAAGCATGCTTTGAAATCTGTCGGGTGGGAATCCGTCCGCCCGTCATGTCTGCTGGTTAGTACACTTACCAGCAGACATGTCGTCCCGCACCGGCGCCGAATGGATTCGGCGCATGCACGGAAGTGTTTTACTTCCTGGTGCGGTGAGGTGGCGGCGTCAACGTCACCGCCACGTCACCGACACGTCAGCGCGCCGTCTGCTGGCGGGGATTTTGGTTTGCTCGTGTGTACACGCGAGCAAACCAAAATCCCAGCAGACAGATTTGTTCAAATCTGTCGGACAGACAGATTTGAACAAATCTGTCTGCTCGTGTGTACGAGGCCTCAGAGGGAGGAATAGTGCCCCATTGTTGGTGTCAGTGGGGGGGAGGAATAGTGCCCCATCATCTGTGTCAATGGAAAGAATAGCAGGCCATCATCGGTATCAGTGGGAGGAATAGTGCCCCATCACTGGTGTCAGTGGGAGGAATAGTGCCCCATCATTGGTGTCAATGGAAGGAAAGGTTCCCCATCATTGGTGTCAGTGGAAGGAAAGTTCCCCATCATTGGTGTCAATGGAAGGAAAAGTTCCCCATCATTGGTGTCAGTTGGCGGAATAGTCCTCCCCTCCCCCCATCATTAAAGTCATTGAAAGAAATAATGTTTCAAAGTTTATATCGCTTCATATCTGTAAAAGGAATCTCAAAGGGCTATATAAAGGCAAGCAACAGGCCGAATCCGGCCCCTGGGCCACAGTTTGGAGACCGCTGCTTTACAGCATTTCTTCACACCTGCCTAAAACGCTTCCACAGTACTGTACATAGGGAATCGGACCCCACAAAGGAAGAGAACGCGATTCTCACTGCCCCGTGGCCCATTTGTAACTAAACCGCTGGACAAATCTTCGCCCTTATCAGATGTATTAGACTTGAGTGCAGCTACCCAAATCCAGCCGGAGTGCCGGCACCACAAAGCCAGGGCAGCAGCACCATCTCCTGGCCAGGCAGGAAACTGCAGCCACCTCAGGCGGTATGGCCGGAGGACACAGAGATATAAGATCGGGAGGGATGGAAATACAGTAACTGTGTTGCCCAGGGCCATTCTCCTGGGTTCATCCTGAATAATGTCTGCAGGATGGAGCCCTTAGTATCCAATCAGATTTCCACGCCAATGGAAACACAGATGGACAAATCTGGCTGCTACAAAAATTCCTTCCCTAATGTTTACCCCACACATAATATTTAAAGGGGTCGCTCTCCCCAGAAATGATAGATCAGTGTTTGTATGATCCTGGAGGGCTGAACCCTCGGAAAGTCTCTTCTATCCTATGAAGACCCCGTAGGAGGGATCTCAGGAGTGTTCCCAGGTCTATGAGGGGTTCCCATCATCTCTGCTGGATATGTGTTCTACATTACTGAGAATAGAACAGCAGGGGGCGCCCCGTGGTGGGCAGAAACCATGCCAGAGACTCTGTGGGGGTATACAGAAAGGAGGGGGTGACTAAAACACCCCCAGGGCCCCGGATGGCAAGCCCCCTTTTTTTATATTTTTTTTATACTTATTTTTTTTTTGTATATATATTTTTTATCTTTTTGGGTTTTTATTAAAGGGCCCAGAGGACAATCACTCTTTTTTTATTATAAAAAATATTAAAAAAAAAATTATTAAATATTTTTTATTTCTTTTTTTTATTAAAGGGCACAGAGGTCCTCAGGGCCCTGGATGGCAACCCCCCCCCCTTTTTTTTATAAAAAAAAAACCTTTGTATATATATTATTTTATTTATTTTTTGTTTTTTTATTAAAGGGCCCAGCATGGCAACCCCCCCCCCCCCCCACCTTTTTTATAAAAAATATTTTAATTTTTTTTATATATATTTTTTATTTCTTTTTTGTAAGGGGCCCAGAGGTCCCCAGGGCAACCCCCCAATTTGTGCACCCCCCCCCCACTTCTCATTCGATTTTATTTATTTTTTCTCAAAAAAGCCCATGGTATGTGAAACACATTCAAAACTTCACCCGGTGCCAAAAAAAATGTGCACACCATGAAGAGGTGACACAAAAATGTGCAACGAGTGTATACAAGCCCTCTAAAATCAGAGGGCCTTACCCTGAATCCCCCCCCCCCCCCAGGGCGTAAGGCTCCAGACGGTGACAAGGGTACTTTACACTTGGTCCATCTAGCCAAAAGCAGACGGACCCCTGTTCTCTGGAGGGTCTGCCGAAACAGACCCACCCAAGTACTAGGAGGGCTTCCCCCAAAGGGAGACCCCATGAGAGAGGGCAAACTAAGCCAGAAGGCCATGTCCACCTTCTCCCAAGACTTTCAGGGCAGGCCCGAGGACCCACATCTTACTGCCACATGGTTGGAATTTCCAACAACGAAAGTTCAATGTGAGCTTTTGGTTGGAAATTTCCGACCATGTGTAGGCTCCATCGGACATTTGCTGTAGGAATTTGTCGGAATGTCCGATCGTGTGTACGCGGCATAAGACTCATCCTATCCCTTCTGAAGACAAACTGGTCTCCATCCTGTGGACTTACAGCTCCATCCACCTAGGAGAACTCGCACATCTTCCTCCAGGAGTCACAAACTTACGCCATATGGGAGTTTCCGTTATGTGGCTGTAAACGCCATTGATAAATTATCATCTATCGGATTCTGGCAGGCGGAGTTACACTTTACATGAGTAAAGAATGGAGACGGGTTCATTTTCACTTTCTTGATCATACATCGCGGGACACAGAGCCTTAATTACTTAATGGGTTATGTAGTCACCACAGGTGATTGGACACTGGTTAATTAGAATTGAGTTCCTCCCCTCTATAACCCCTCCCAAATGGAGAGTACCTCAGTTTTTTTGCCAGTGTCAAGGTGGTTGGTCACGTTCAACATGTGCTAAGAAGAAAAATGCTCTTTTGATGGTCTGGTTGTGGAGACCTAAGAGCTATAACCGGATCCATTCCTCGGGCTGATATCAAACGCCTAATATGGTTGATACCCGGGCCTCGTGTAAAGAAGAAACAAGGTTTGCCTGTAATGTCTCTCTGTGGAGGTCTGGGCTCTGGGATCCAGACTTTGGTATACTAATTGTCAGGTCACCTGAGGCCAGGTGACAAGTGCACCCCGATGGAGACAGGGGTGCACCGCAAGGTAGTGAACCCAATAGACGACTGCTGCAGATGGACAGGAAATGTGAGCCCTAGATTACCTAGGGAGTGGAGTCTAAATTCTAGCAGGTGTTCACCAGAGCCTCTAGTGGTGAGGATAGCCTTCGCTGCAACTGAACCCAGGTCGCGGCCCCTGGAGTCCCCCAGGTCACACTCCATAGGGAGAGAGGATAAGCAGCCACTGAGGACACAAGGGATAGTGATGGGTAAGCCGAGGTCGGGGCAACAGGCAGACTAGGGTAACCAAGGAACAGGCCAAAGGTTAGGGTCACAGGCAAACAGGAATAGTCAGAGACGAGCCAAAATCGGTACACAGAAAGGTTAATGTAGCACACGGCAGACAGGAACACAAGCTAACAAACAAGGTTGAACAGCAAAGCAGACCTGCAGTGCACTAGTTAATATAGAGTTCCTGGGATGGCCTGGGGTGGGGCCATACAGGGAGGAGAGATGATAGAAGCCAGCCAGAAAGAGAGTCAAGCCTCTAATGAACACATGGAGGAGAAGATAAGCTGCCAGACATTATTGCATGGCATGAAAAGTTTCTGGCAGAGTTTTCTACAGGTCCAGGTATGAGGTTTTCTCTAATAAAACCCTTTGTAACCTAAAAGTTGGCACAACTTGCCCGTCGTGATGGGTGAAAGCTGGAATTACTTTTGGTAGCTTTCCTGCGGCATGGATAAGGTAAGGAGATCATTTTTTATGTATATATTATCTTCTTGGAGTAGGATGTCTTTCCTGGTTTTCACCACCGGAGGGAGTAAGTGCAACCTGGTGTTTTCTTACATAGCCTTCCAGGATAAATATGCTCAGTGAAGTCGGTCATAATAACACCACTCACCTCCTTCTGCTGCAGGCTCTGCCACGATGCGCATAGAGGGGTCCGCAGATGCCCCCCACTAACCCTCCCCCTCTTCTTCATTTCCTGGGCGCCGCCATGACAGCGTGTGCGAACAGTATGGAGACATGCATAGGGGGAGGGCCCAAAGTGGTTGCTAGTGCCCGTGCGCAACTGGTGGTATAACTAAAGCCTCGTATACATGATCGGACTTCTATCTGACTTTTTTGTGGATTTTGGACCAAAGGGGCGTTGGCGGTGAACTTGTTCCGCATACACATAGCAGGACTTTCTCAGCCAAAATTCACCAAATCAATTGTTTTTTCAGCTCTTTACCGCCACCCAGGGCTGTCTTAAAGAGGGGGTTCACCCTTAAAACCACTTTCTCCCATCCCATCCAGCATACTGGCGTCAGCGCCAGTATGCTGTCTTTTTTTTTTTTTTTATCGGTGTACTTACCTCTTAATAGATCATTTAATTTTCGTGCTACCGCGGGGTATGGCGCCGCTATATCGCGTCACGCCTTCCGAAAACGGCCGACTAGCACTCGGCTGTTCTCGGCGCCTGCGCACAGACCTAGGAGCTGACTGCGCAGGCGCCGTATACAGCCGAGTCCTATTTCGGCTTTTTTCGGAGGGCGTGACGCGGCTATATACGGCGCCTGCGCAGTCAGCTCCTAGGTCTGTGCTCATGCGCTGTATAGCGCCGAGAACAGCCAAGTGCTAGTCGGCTGTTTTCAGAAGGCGTGACGCTATATAGCGGCGCCATACCCCGCGGTAGGACGAAAATTAAATTATCTATTAAGAGGTAAGTACACCGATAAAAAAAAAAAAAAGACAGCATACTGGCGCTGACGCCAGTATGCTGGATGGGATGGGAGAAAGTGGTTTTAAGGGTGAACCCCCTCTTTAATGAGAGGGCACACCTGGGCATTGCCCAGGGGCCCTAGATGCATAGGGGGGGCCCTGCACTTTCCCCAAAGCAGCTGGTCCTTGAGCCCACGCTGCCCCGTAATTGGGGGCCCCATGATGGCACTGAGAGTGATGGATACACAGGGGAGGCAGTCTGCCGCTTCCTACTTACTCGATGTCTGTTTTCCTGCACTGTCATCATTGTAGGGGCCCCATAGCATTACTTTGCCCAGGGGCCCATGATGCTATTAAGACGGCCCTGCCACCACCCTTTGGGCAACTTCTGCTATTGTCTGATCTTTAGCATTGGTTCTGAGCATGCGTGTTTGAACTTTGGACTTTAGTCCGATGGACTTGTGTACACACGATAGGATTCTCCGCCATTGGACACGATAAAAAACCCGAAAACAATTGTCCAATGGACACGGTCGGATTGTCTGATGAAACACGTCCGTCAGACAATTGTTGTCAGAAAGTTTGATTGTGTGTATGGGCCTTTAGAGAACGTTCTAGAAGCGTACAGAACACAGAGTTCTGCTCATAGGCATTTACTGATACCAAACTCTGAGCATTTGACGTTCTTCTGGGTAATTCTCAGACGTCTCTCGCAGAAATTTCCACAAACAATGGGCCTGGCCGAGTGGCCGCTGTTTCTCTAACAATCCTTAATAGAGATCCTGAATGTCACCTCCCTGGAGTCACCCCGGGGCAGGATTATCGACTGCGAGGATCCGACCGGCTGAGATGGAAGATGAGCCGTCTGGTCTCCAGGTTTCCTCCACATGAACCTCATTATTGTCTTCTCTCTGGACACAGTTTTTGCCTCGCAGAGTATCGATCTTCCCACGTTCGTTCTTTTCCTGCGTCAGATCGGCGGGGCCCGTCTCTGTTCCTTGAACGTTTGATCCTGACGGATCGATAATCCGAGGCGTTATCTGTCACTTCTGATCTGTACTCTCATCAGACCGGCCTGAGGTCTCCTTCACAATCCCACCAACCTGCCAGGGACCTCCAACCCTCTCAACACATGTATGAGGGTCTTATTCAGAGGGGACGCCGCTAACAAAGACCGACGTCCATCGACAACAGGCTCAGAAACATTAAGATGCCAATTTTAGTGCTTTGATCACATTGGTGACCCGACTCCAGGGATTATCACTGCACAAAGGGCTAACCTGCTCTAAAGTAGGGCCGGTGTATTTTTTTTAATAACAAATGATAGTTGTGGGCAATACAAGTTATAAGCCCAGCTGCTTAGCTTCAGGAAGGGCAACTTTGGTGGTTTGTCAACAGTAGGTGGTGTAGAAGGTCCTATGTATGTCAATGAAATTAGAGAAAGGCTCTGCCCTGATATTGGTGGCAGCTGGAGCCGTGTCCTATCCTGATATTGGTGGCAGCTGGAGCCGTGTCCTATCCTGATATTGGTGGCAGATGGGGCAGTGTCTTATCCTGATATTGGTGGCAGATGGGGCAGTGTCCTATCCTGATATTGGTGGCAGATGGGGCAGTGTCCTATCCTGATATTGGTGGCAGATGGGGCAGTGTCTTATCCTGATATTGGTGGCAGATGGGGTAGTGTCCTATCCTGATATTGGTGGCAGCTGGAGCCGTGTCCTATCCTGATATTGGTGGCAGATGGGGCAGTGTCCTATCCCGATATTGGTGGCAGGTGGGGTAGTGTCCTATCCTGATATTGGTGGCAGCTGGAGCCGTGTCCTATCCTGATATTGGTGGCAGCTGGAGCCGTGTCCTATCCTGATATTGGTGGCAGCTGGAGCCGTGTCCTATCCTGATATTGGTGGCAGATGGGGCAGTGTCTTATCCTGATATTGGTGGCAGATGGGGCAGTGTCCTATCCTGATATTGGTGGCAGATGGGGCAGTGTCCTATCCTGATATTGGTGGCAGATGGGGTAGTGTCCTATCCTGATATTGGTGACAGATGGGGTAGTGTCCTATCCTGATATTGGTGGCAGATGGGGCAGTGTCCTATCCTGATATTGGTGGCAGCTGGGGCAGTGTCCTATCCCGATATTGGTGGCAGATGGGGCAGTGTCCTATCCCGATATTGGTGGCAGATGGGGCAGTGTCCTATCCTGATATTAGTGGCAGCTGGAGCCGTGTCCTATTCTGATATTGGTGGCAGCTGGGGCAGTGTCCTATCCCGATATTGGTGGCAGATGGGGCAGTGTCCTATCCTGATATTTGTGGCAGCTGGGGTAGTGTCCTATCCTGATATTGGTGGCAGATGGGGCCGTGTCCTATCCTGATATTGGCGGCAGATGGGGCAGTGTCCTATCCTGATATTGGTGGCAGCTGGAGCCGTGTCCTATGCTGATATTGGTGGCAGCTGGGGCAGTGTCCTATCCCGATATTGGTGGCAGATGGGGCAGTGTCCTATCCTGATATTGGTGGCAGATGGGGTAGTGTCCTATCCCGATATTGGTG
Organism: Rana kukunoris; assembly: GCA_029574335.1. Classification (NCBI taxonomy): domain Eukaryota; kingdom Metazoa; phylum Chordata; class Amphibia; order Anura; family Ranidae; genus Rana; species Rana kukunoris. Next base: position 12,575 of record JAJQKJ010001867.1, on the reverse strand, counting down.
GCAGATGGGGCAGTGTCCTATCCCGATATTGGTGGCAGATGGGGCAGTGTCCTATCCCGATATTGGTGGCAGATGGGGTAGTGTCCTATCCCGATATTGGTGGCAGATGGGGCAGTGTCCTATCCCGATATTGGTGGCAGATGGGGCAGTGTCCTATCCTGATATTGGTGGCAGATGGGGCAGTGTCCTATCCTGATATTGGTGGCAGCTGGGGCAGTGTCCTATCTGATATGGTGGCTATCCTATCCCGATATTGGTGGCAGATGGGGCAGTGTCCTATCCCGATATTGGTGGGGCAGGTCCTATCCTGATATTGGTGGATGGGGCAGTGTCCTATCCTGATATTGGTGGGGCAGGTCCTATCCCGATATTGGTGGCAGATGGGGCAGTGTCCTATCCTGATATTGGTGGCAGATGGGGCAGTGTCCTATCCTGATATTGGTGGGGCAGGCATCCTGATTGGTGGGTGGGGCAGTGTCCTATCGTATTGGTGGCAGATGGGGCAGTGTCCTATCCTGATATTTGGTGGCAGTGTCCTATCCTGATATTGGTGGCAGCTGGGGCAGTGTCCTATCCTGATATTGGTGGCAGCTGGGGCAGTGTCCTATCCTGATATTGGTGGCAGATGGGGCAGTGTCCTATCCTGATATTGGTGGCAGATGGGGCAGTGTCCTATCCTGATATTGGTGGCACATGGGGCAGTGTCCTATCCTAATATCGGTTACGCAGTGCCGAATCGCAAAAAGTGGCCCATCGGTCATTTGGCAGCCAAATGGTCCGGGGGCCTGAAGTGGTTAAAACTGTGATCATACTACGGTACCTTTAGATGGCACTGCTCTTTCTGTTCTTTGTGTCACCCGATTGGGACTTTTTTTTTTTTTTAACAGAAACAACCCCCTACTGAATCATTATTATATAAATAAATGGTTGTGGAAAGAATCATCTGAGTTTACATTATTTCTTATGGGGAAATTTGCTTTGATATAAGAGTGCTTTGGATTACAAGCATGTTTCTCGAACGATTTATGCTCGAAATCCAAAGTTTTCCCGTATTTAAAAGACAATTGGATGGATTGGCGTCTTTATTCCACCTTACAAACTACTGTATGTAACTATGTAACAAACTTCAAACATTTTGTAACCACCAAATTTTGGTAAATAATTTTCCCGGTATCTCGTGTTGTCTCCACCCCCCACTTAACATCCACCCGTCACCACCCGCAGTGCTCGCATTGTTGACCCCCACCCGCCCCCACCCGCAGCGCTCGCATTGTTGACCCCCACCCACATCGCTCGCATTGTTAACCCCCACCCGCAGTGCTCGCATTGTTGACACCCACGCGCCCCCACCCGCAGCGCTCGCATTGTTGACCCCCACCCGTCCCCACCCACAGCGCTCGCATTGTTGTCCCCCAATCTCCCCCCCACCCGCAGCGCTCGCATTGTTGTCCCCCAATCTCCCCCCCCCACCCGCAGCGCTCGCATTGTTGTCCCCCAATCTCCCCCCCCCACCCGCAGCTCTCGCATTGTTGACCCCCACCCACAGCGCTCGCATTGTTGTCCCCCAATCTCCCCCCCCACCCGCAGTGCTCGCATTGTTGATCCCCACCCGTCCCCACCCACAGCGCTCGCATTGTTGTCCCCCACCCGCAGCGCTCGCATTGTTGACCCCCACCCACAGCGCTCGCATTGTTGTCCCCCAATCTCCACCCCACCCACAGCGCTCGCATTGTTGACCCCCACCCACCAGCGCTCGCATTGTTGTCCCCCAATCTCCACCCCACCCACAGCGCTCGCATTGTTGTCCCCCCACCAGCAGCGCTCGCATTGTTGACCCCCACCCACAGCGCTCGCATTGTTGTCCCCCACCCACAGCGCTCGCATTGTTGTCCCCCACCCACAGCGCTCGCATTGTTGTCCCCCACCCACAGCGCTCGCATTGTTGACCCCCACCCACAGCGCTCGCATTGTTGTCCCCCACCAGCAGCGCTCGCATTGTTGACCCCCACCCACAGCGCTCGCATTGTTGACCCCCACCCACAGCGCTCGCATTGTTGACCCCCACCCACAGCGCTCGCATTGTTGTCCCCCACCCACAGCGCTCGCATTGTTGACCCCCACCCACAGCGCTCGCATTGTTGTCCCCCAATCTCCACCCCACCCACAGCGCTCGCATTGTTGTCCCCCACCCACAGCGCTCGCATTGTTGTACCCCACCCACAGCGCTCGCATTGTTGTCCCCCAATCTCCACCCCACCCACACAGCGCTCGCATTGTTGTCCCCCACCCACAGCGCTCGCATTGTTGAACCCCACCCACAGCGCTCGCATTGTTGTCCCCCAATCTCCACCCCACCCGCAGTGCTCGCATTGTTACCCCCTACCCGCTCCCACCAGGAGTTCTTGCATTGTTACCCCCTACTCGCCCCCACCCGCAGCGCTCGCATTGGTACCCCCCAACCGCAGTGCTCGCATTGTTACCCCCTACCCCCCTCACCCGCAGCGCTCGCATTGTTGATCCCCACCCGTCCCCACCCACAGCGCTCGCATTGTTGTCCCCCAATCTCCCCCCACCCGCAGTGCTTGCATTGTTACCCCCTACCCGCTCCCACCAGGAGTTCTTGCATTGTTACCCCCTACTCGCCCCCACCCGCAGCGCTCGCATTGGTACCCCCCAACCGCAGTGCTCGCATTGTTACCCCTACCCTACCCGCCCTCACCCGCAGCGCTCGCATTGTTAAAGCCCCACACCCGCCCCCATCCACAGCGCTCGAATTGTTGTCCCCCACCCTCCCCCCCCCCACCCGCAGTGCTCGCATTGTTACCCCCTACCCGCCCCCACCCACCCGCAGCGCTCGCATTGTTGCCCCCCACCAGTCTGGCTCTAGAAAGTTTGTCTGAGGAGTTTCGCAGACTTTTGTCACTCTGTGGAGACTGCGGCCGCAGCCGTCCTCATTAGGGGAGGCATGTGCCATGGCGGACGGACCGCGCTCTGACAGGAAGGCTCACCGCTGACATCTCTACACGCCGGGCTCGTTATTTCAGGACATGGCGGGGCAGGAAGACAAGTCAACGCTGATTGGTGTCACAAAGTCACCTTATTTCACCTTTATTCGCTACATTTGCCGTCTGACGTCTGCCGTCTGCGCTCAATTTAAGGCGTCCGCTGTCAGCCGCCTGCCCGTCACACCGTATTACATCCACATCACCGGGCAGTTCCCCCTTTCTGGGAGGAGCAGACAGGTGGGTGCCGGGTGGTCTGTCTACGGGCATCCTCTCATGGCTCATCCCATGGGGCATTCTTCTCACTGATCACCAATGTAAGGGACATTCTTCTCACTGATCACCAATGTAAGGGACATTCTTCTCACTGATCACCAATGTAAGGGACATTCTTCCCACTGATCACCAATGTAAGGGACATTCTTCTCACTGATCACCAATGTAAGGGACATTCTTCTCACTGATCACCAATGTAAGGGACATTCTTCTCACTGATCACCAATGTAAGGGACATTCTTCTCACTGATCACCAATGTAAGGGACATTCTTCTCACTGATCACCAATGTAAGGGACATTCTTCTCACTGATCACCAATGTAAGGGACATTCTTCTCACTGATCACCAATGTAAGGGACATTCTTCTCACTGATCACCAATGTAAGGGACATTCTTCTCACTGATCACCAATGTAAGGGACATTCTTCTCACTGATCACCAATGTAAGGGACATTCTTCTCACCGGTCACCAATGTAAGGGAAATTCTTCTCACTGATCACCAATGTAAGGGACATTCTTCTCACTGATCACCAATGTAAGGGACATTCTTCTCACTGATCACCAATGTAAGGGACATTCTTCCCACTGATCACCAATGTAAGGGACATTCTTCTCACTGATCACCAATGTAAGGGACATTCTTCTCACTGATCACCAATGTAAGGGACATTCTTCCCACTGATCACCAATGTAAGGGACATTCTCACTGATCACCAATGTAAGGGACATTCTTCTCACTGATCACTAATGTAAGGGACATTCTTCTCACTGATCACCAATGTAAGGGACATTCTTCTCACTGATCACCAATGTAAGGGACATTCTTCACACTGATCACCAATGTAAGGGACATTCTTCCCACTGATCACCAATGTAAGGGACATTCTTCTCACCGATCACCAATGTAAGGGACATTCTTCCCACTGATCACCAATGTAAGGGACATTCTTCCCACTGATCACCAATGTAAGGGACATTCTTCTCACCGATCACCAATGTAAGGGACATTCTTCTCACTGATCACCAATGTAAGGGACATTCTTCTCACTGATCACCAATGTAAGGGACATTCTTCTCACTGATCACCAATGTAAGGGGCATTCTTCTCACTGATCACCAATGTAAGGGACATTCTTCTCACTGATCACTAATGTAAGGGGCATTCTTCTCACTGATCACCAATGTAAGGGACATTCTTCTCACTGATCACCAATGTAAGGGACATTCTTCTCACTGATCACCAATGTAAGGGGCATTCTTCTCACTGATCACCAATGTAAGGGACATTCTTCTCACTGATCACTAATGTAAGGGGCATTCTTCTCACTGATCACCAATGTAAGGGACATTCTTCTCACTGATCACCACTGTAAGGGGCATTCTTCTCACTGATCACCAATGTAAGGGACATTCTTCTCACTGATCACCAATGTAAGGGACATTCTTCTCACTGATCACCAATGTAAGGGGCATTCTTCTCACTGATCACCAATGTAAGGGACATTCTTCTCACTGATCACCAATGTAAGGGACATTCTTCTCACTGATGACCAATGTAACGGACATTCTTCTCACTGATCACCAATGTAAGGGACATTCTTCCCACTGATCACCAATGTAAGGGACATTCTTCTCACTGATCACTAATGTAAGGGGCATTCTTCTCACTGATCACCAATGTAAGGGGCATTCTTCTCACTGATCACCAATGTAAGGGGCATTCTTCTCACTGATCACCAATGTAAGGGACATTCTTCCCACTGATCACCAATGTAAGGGACATTCTTCCCACTGATCACCAATGTAAGGGACATTCTTCTCACTGATCACCAATGTAAGGGACATTCTTCTCACTGATCACCAATGTAAGGGGCATTCTTCTCACTGATCACCAATGTAAGGGACATTCTTCTCACTGATCACCAATGTAAGGGACATTCTTCTCACTGATCACCAATGTAAGGGACATTCTTCTCACTGATCACCAATGTAAGGGACATTCTTCCCACTGATCACCAATGTAAGGGACATTCTTCCCACTGATCACCAATGTAAGGGACATTCTTCTCACTGATCACCAATGTAAGGGACATTCTTCCCACTGATCACCAATGTAAGGGACATTCTTCTCACTGATCACCAATGTAAGGGACATTCTTCTCACTGATCACCAATGTAAGGGACATTCTTCTCACTGATCACCAATGTAAGGGAAATTCTTCTCACTGATCACCAATGTAAGGGACATTCTTCCCACTGATCACCAATGTAAGGAACATTCTTCTCACTGATCACCAATGTAAGGGACATTCTTCCCACTGATCACCAATGTAAGGGACATTCTTCCCACTGATCACCAATATAAGGGACATTCTTCCCACTGATCACCAATGTAAGGGACATTCTTCTCACTGATCACCAATGTAAGGGACATTCTTCCCACTGATCACCAATGTAAGGAACATTCTTCCCACTGATCACCAATGCAAGGGACATTCTTCTCACTGATCACCAATGTAAGGGACATTCTTCTCACTGATCACCAATGTAAGGGAAATTCTTCTCACTGATCACCAATGTAAGGGACATTCTTCTCACTGATCACCAATGTAAGGGACATTCTTCCCACTGATCACCAATGTAAGGGACATTCTTCTCACTGATCACCAATGTAAGGGACATTCTTCCCACTGATCACCAATGTAAGGGACATTCTTCTCACTGATCACCAATGTAAGGGACATTCTTCTCACTGATCACCAATGTAAGGGACATTCTTCTCACTGATCACCAATGTAAGGGACATTCTTCTCACTGATCACCAATGGGACATTCTTCTCACTGATCACCAATGTAAGGAAAATTCTTCTCACTGATCACCAATGTAAGGGACATTCTTCTCACTGATCACCAATGTAAGGGACATTCTTCTCACTGATCACCAATGTAAGGGACATTCTTCCCACTGATCACCAATGTAAGGGACATTCTTCTCACTGATCACCAATGTAAGGAAAATTCTTCTCACTGATCACCAATGTAAGGGACATTCTTCCCACTGATCACCAATGTAAGGGACATTCTTCTCACTGATCACCAATGTAAGGGACATTCTTCCCACTGATCACCAATGTAAGGGACATTCTTCTCACTGATCACCAATGTAAGGGACATTCTTCTCACTGATCACCAATGTAAGGAACATTGTTCTCACTGATCACCAATGTAAGGGACATTCTTCTCACTGATCACCAATGTAAGGGACATTCTTCTCACTGATCACCAATGTAAGGGACATTCTTCTCACTGATCACCAATGTAAGGAACATTGTTCTCACTGATCACCAATGTAAGGGACATTCTTCTCACTGATCACCAATGTAAGGAACATTCTTCCCACTGATCACCAATGTAAGGGACATTCTTCTCACTGATCACCAATGTAAGGGACATTCTTCCCACTGATCACTAATGTAAGGGACATTCTTCTCACTGATCACCAATGTAAGGGACATTCTTCCCACTGATCACCAATGTAAGGGACATTCTTCCCACTGATCACTAATGTAAGGGACATTCTTCTCACTGATCACCAATGTAAGGGACATTCTTCTCACTGATCACCAATGTAAGGGACATTCTTCTCACTGATCACCAATGTAAGGAACATTCTTCTCACTGATCACCAATGTAAGGGACATTCTTCCCACTGATCACTAATGTAAGGGACATTCTTCTCACTGATCACCAATGTAAGAGACATTCTTCTCACTGATCACCAATGTAAGGGACATTCTTCTCACTGATCACCAATGTAAGGAACATTCTTCTCACTGATCACCAATGTAAGGGACATTCTTCTCACTGATCACCAATGTAAGGGACATTCTTCCCACTGATCACCAATGTAAGGGACATTCTTCCCACTGATCACCAATGTAAGGGACATTCTTTCCACTGATCACCAATGTAAGGGACATTCTTCTCACTGATCACCAATGTAAGGGACATTCTTCTCACTGATCACCAATGTAAGGAACATTCTTCTCACTGATCACCAATGTAAGGGACATTCTTCCCACTGATCACCAATGTAAGGGACATTCTTCTCACTGATCACCAATGTAAGGGACATTCTTCCCACTGATCACCAATGTAAGGGACATTCTTCTCACTGATCACCAATGTAAGGGACATTCTTCTCACTGATCACCAATGTAAGGGACATTCTTCTCACTGATCACCAATGTAAGGAACATTCTTCTCACTGATGACCAATGTAAGGGACATTCTTCTCACTGATCACCAATGTAAGGGACATTCTTCTCACTGATCACCAATGTAAGGAACATTCTTCTCACTGATCACCAATGTAAGGGACATTCTTCTCACTGATCACCAATGTAAGGGACATTCTTCTCACTGTAGATCCCAGCAGACCCCAGAGCGGTGCACTGCACATTAAGGTTCTGGGATATGAATAAATTGGGGACGGGGATTATTCTTCTGGGATAAGCGGTGTCCCCGAGTCCCAGATGAAGAATGTTGTCACGCTCTTCCCTTCAAAGCGGAGAGAAGGTCACGTCTTCCATTAAGTACATTATAGAGATTTCTATACTCTGCGGATTTCCTCTTCTCCGGCTTTATCTCTCAGAGCCAGGAAAACCGCGAGCGTTCCTAAACGCCGCCAACCGCCATCGCCCTCCTAATCCTCCATATACCAGGATGTCACGCCCATTACAGGATGAGGGCCAGACGACCCCCCCGTGTAATAGAGGGGAACCGAGAACATGGAGACCGAGACCTCATCCATCCCACTTCTATGTACAGCGCTACAGTATGTGTCAGAGCCATCCGTCTGTACAGAGGAGCTTACACTCTAATGTCCCCTCCCCCCACAGTCACATCAGTCTCTGTACAGAGGAGCTTACACTCTAATGTCCCCTCCCCCCCCCCCCAGTCACATCAGTCTCTGTACAGAGGAGCTTACACTCTAATGTCCCCTCCCCCACACAGACACATCAGTCTCTGTACAGAGGAGCTTACACTCTAATGTCCCCTCCCCCCACAGTCACATCAGTCTCTGTACAGAGGAGCTTACACTCTAATGTCCCCCCCCACACAGTCACATCAGTCTCTGTACAGAGGAGCTTACACTCTAATGTCCCCTCCCCCCACACAGTCACATCAGTCTCTGTACAGAGGAGCTTACATTCTAATGTCCCCTCCCCCCCCCCCACAGTCACATCAGTCTCTGTACAGAGGAGCTTACACTCTAATGTCCCCTCCCCCACAGTCACATCAGTCTCTGTACAGAGGAGCTTACACTCTAATGTCCCCTCCCCCCCACAGTCACATCAGTCTCTGTACAGAGGAGCTTACACTCTAATGCCCCCTCCCCACAGTCACATTAGTCTCTGTACAGAGGAGCTTACACTCTAATGTCCCCTCCCCCCCACAGTCACATCAGTCTCTGTACAGAGGAGCTTACACCGCCCCGCCGGGCGGTGGTGATGGTGGCGGGGGCGCGGGGGACTTAAAATCTGGAAATCCCCCTTAAAGATAATGGGGCCCCCAGAAGTAAGGTGCACATAGTAACTCTTCATTCACAAAAAAAGGAAGTTGTAAATAAGCGCACTGTAAAAAAACTTTATTTAAAAAAATAATAATAATAATAAAATCCCGCAGAATTCCACCGTTGTGAATCCAGCGCCAAATATGATGAGCGTGACACCCCCCCCCGCCCCCCCCCCCCGCCCGCCGATATAATGATGTGTCACCGACGAGACAATCAGACGCGGCCGTCAGCTGAACCTCGGCCGCATTATACCGACTCATCATTTCTACCGGAACTTCAGGGAAAGTCACTAATGAGAAGACTTTCCTTTACCTAGTGGGGGGAGGGGGGCCAGCATGCGCACAGTTCTGGTCATACACACAGCAATTGTAGGGCGCCCCCTATAGAGCCCCCCTCAGAGTACACACAGCCAGGCACACAGCATTTCCTCTATTCTCCAACAGATCTCTATGGTGACCGGTACTCCTTCCTACAGATCTCTATGGTGACCGGTACTCCTTCCTACAGATCTCTATGGTGACCGGTACTCCTTCCTACAGATCTCTATGGTGACCGGTACTCCTTCCTACAGATCTCTATGGTGACCGGCACTCCTTCCTACAGATCTCTATGGTGACCGGCACTCCTTCCTACAGATCTCTATGGTGACCGACACTCCCTCCTACAGATCTCTATAGTGACCGGTACTTCTTCCTACAGATCTCTGTAGTGACCGGTACTCCTTCCTACAGATCTCTATAGTGACCGGTACTCCTTCCTACAGATCTCTATGGTGACCGGTACTCCTTTCTACAGATCTCTGTGGTGACCGGCACTCCTTCCTACAGATCTCTATGGTGACCGGCACTCCTTCCTACAAATCTCTATAGTGACCGGCACTCCTTCCAACAAATCTCTATAGTGACCGGCACTCCTTCCTACAGATCTCTATGGTGACCGGCACTCCTTCCTGCAGATCTCTATGGTGACCGGTACTCCTTCCTACAGATCTCTATAGTGACCGGTACTCCTTCCTACAGATCTCTATGGTGACCGGTACTCCTTCCTACAGATCTCTATGGTGACCGGCACTCCTTCCTACAGATCTCTATGGTGACCGGCACTCCTTCCAACAAATCTCTATAGTGACCGACACTCCCTCCTACAGATCTCTATAGTGACCGGTACTCCTTCCTACAGATCTCTATAGTGACCGGTACTCCTTCCTACAGATCTCTATGGTGACCGACACTTCTTCCTACAGATCTCTATAGTGACCGGCACTCCTTCCTACAGATCTCTATAGTGACTGTCACTCCTTCCTACAGATCTCTATAGTGACCGGCACTCCTTCCTACAGATCTCTATGTGACCGGTACTCCTTCCTACAGATCTCTATGGTGACCGATACTCCTTCCTACAGATCTCTATGGTGACCGGCACTCCTTCCTACAGATCTCTATGGTGACCGGTACTCCTTCCTACAGATCTCTATGGTGACCGGTACTCCTTCCTACAAATCTCTATAGTGACCGATACTCCTTCCTGACAGCTCCTGACATCCAGAGCTGCACCTCACGGTCCTCTCGCTCTCCTCTGGCGTCTCCCACCGATCTCCCCGGTATTCTCCCTGGTCCCCTCGGATCCGCCGCTCTCTGCCCTCAGAAAGGTAAGCCCCTAATCTATAGGGCTCTCCCACCTCCCGAGCTCCGTTGGCGGCCGTCCTTTTCAGGATAAGCCGCGGCGGAGGCCTTCACGCCATCCCTGGAACCATTCGCGGCCGCCGCATTCAGGAAAGGCCCCGGCTTTACCCGCGGCCTAGCGGCGCGCCGCTCCATTCACCGGATAGAACCACCACAAACCCCGCGGACACCTGCAGAACCCCCCAGCCACCACCAGCCACCCCCTGAGCTGCCCCCTCACGGAATCCAGCCGCATAGCCCCCCACAGTGACTCGGTATTTCCCCGGCTTGCGCCCCCCCCCCTGATACATCATCCACCTGCAAGCTACACAGCAATCCCCCCTGGACACCAGCAGGACCCCCCACTTTCCCTAGGGCTAGAACTGCATCCTGGTAGCTACCGGCGCACGCTTCCTAGGAGTAGGACGTGTGGCCCACGGGATGTAGATAGGTAGGGCCCCCCCTCCACCCCCCTTCACTACTGCGACCGCCAGCCGCACATCTATCCCCCCCCTTGACACCAGCAGGACCCCCCTCTTCCCTAGGGCTAGAACTGCATCCTGGTAGCTTCCGGCGCACGCTTTCTAGGAGTAGGACGTGTGGCCCACGGGATGTAGATAGGTAGGGCCCCCTCCACCCCCCCCTTTCACTGTCACGACCGAGTGGCCCCCCGCACCTCCCCTCCAGATACCAGCTTGCTACCACCGTGTAATTGGGTCACCTACCACCCTCTCCTGACTCAATAACTACCAGTTGGCAATGCCCCCCCCCTTGAGGTCACCACCCTGGCTCTTGCAGCCGGAGTGGTAGCCATCTTGCAACACCCAAGCCCCATTCCCCCCTTCCTCAATACTATTTAAACTTGATCCAGGGTTCGCCCGATCGCCTCTCAAGGGGTCAGGAAGGAATTTTTTTCCCTGTCCTAGCATATTGGCATAGCACAGACAGGGTTTTTTTTGCCTTCCTCTGGACCAAGCCAGGATCAAGGATTAAGTTAATCCTTGAAAATCCCCCCCCCCCCTTCTCCCCCTGGTGTTTGACGACTATGGTTAATCTGCAATATTCTGCAGAAACCATTCGGGATCTGAGGCAATTTGCCGCAATTCTACCAGCCATCACCAAAAAAGCCCTAAGAACTGAGCGACTTTTGAGAATCGATCGACGATCGACTATCAAAAATCTCAGCCGTTTACCCCAGCCTAAGCACATATCATGTGCTTTGATTAACACAAGGTCGGCAGTAAAACACCGACTGGAAATCCATGATTTCATCCTACAATTACGATTTAGACTGCCTCTTTATTACAGAGAGCTGGCTCACAGCCGACTGTAACACCATTCTAGGAGAATTGGTGCCAGAAAACTACCGTATTATAACGGAAAACAGAATAGGGCAAAGAGGAGGAGGACTGGCGGTGATCCATAAGACGCGTCTTGCGATCACTAAACCAGTCCTTCAAAACCCTCTTCCATTCATGGAAACCCTTACTCTACAACTGCAAGCAAACTCCCAGGAGACTGTCCGGATTCTACTCTGCTATAGGCCACCCGGCACAAAATCGCAGCTTCTACCATCATTGACAGACTTTATCTCCACCTATGCCCTTAACAGCAAACATCTTTTGCTGCTCGGGGACTTCAACCTCTGGGCCAACTCCCCGCAAGACCCCATTGCCGACGCCTGCATCGACCACCTGGAAGGATTAGGGCTACAACAACTAGTATGTGGCCCCACACATGCTTCAGGTCACACACTCGATCTCATTTTCAGACAAGATGAACCGTTGCCATGGACAGATCACCATGCAATTAAATTCATTATTTCCGATTTCCCTCCCTTAACTAAAACTTCAAATCCAGTGACAGCACACTGGACCAGATGTCAGAAGAAGCTCCACTCGGAACTCTTCAAAACCACGTTAAGGAAGAAAATAATTACAATTCAGCCGAACCAAACGGCTGAAGAAACACTGGATACCATAAATACAGCCCTATTACAGTCAGCCGACTTAATAGCGCCGAAACGCAAAACCCGCATCCCGCAAAAATAACTCTA